>JAJOZX010009312.1:0-155305 GCA_023014485.1 Bathynomus jamesi
ATAGCGGTATTTCAATACCGGTTTTAACCCCTAGTACTTACAGGGTTTGGGGCTTAATCTGTCTCAAAGTACGCTCCTTAAGCTCTGCCCAACTCCAAGCGTGACCTTGTTCTAAAAATAAACACCCTGTCCAGATATTTTTTTAACAGACCTCGCGTGTGTGTGTATATATATATATATATATATATCGTATGGGCGGAATGATGCTCTATGTAAAAAGATATTTTCACTTGTTGGTCATTCTCAAGAAACTTTACACGAATTGCAAATTTCTCAACGCTTTTCGTCGCCAGCGGAAGAAATCTACTCTTGGTGAATACTCAAACGTTGGGCAATGCGGGGCACTTTCACTTTATGAAATGAATCTAGAATTTACCCGTCCCGCGTCCCACGCCCCACGCCTCCCCATCTCCCGCAATTTTACTCGCATCTCTCAGCATTTTAGTATCCCCCGACACCCCTAGATTTCTTTACTCATATAAAATACTCTCATCCATCAGAAGAATGAAGTTTGCGCTTGCGTTCGTTCCTCAGGGTCGTATAAATGTGACAACCCACATTTATGTAGGGTGTTTCGTTCTTCATAAGCTGCGCCATAAGTTATGTGTATACGCCATTTCAAACGCAGAGCGCATATATACAGACCTGTTTTAGTTAATTTTTTTATGTATTAAATTGAAACCAACCTTATCCTCGTGTATGATATATTATGACATTATTTATGGTATTATGTGCAGGAGTATGTATTCACTTATTATGAAATTAATTTGTATATATATTTTGGAAGATTTAAATCCTAGCAGTCGGTAAACTTATTTAAAGATAAATGAATTAAATATATCTAATATCTACATACTCATGCTATGTATATATATATATACTGTATATATATGAAAATGAAAAGGTTTATTCGCAGACTATAGTCCTATGGCAAATAACATATATATATATATATATATATATATATATATATATATATATATATATATTAGTGTGTCCCAATTTTTTTTGTTCCTGACGTTTGTCATGCACACCCCCTAATTTCTTCCACTCATGAAAACATGCCAGCAAGATGAATTTCATTCGTGTTCTTTAATTTTAAGGGTCCCCTCAAACCATATGTTACTATTGCTGAACGGCTACTCTCTTATACTAATTGTAGCATATTTCTTTTCAGGTTATGGATACAAGAAAGCAGGAGACTGTGTGGTTGGTGGGGGTGTTGCGAAATGAACCCCTGGAAACGCTGTGTCAACTCCCGACAGGGAGATGTTCTTCGACGTCTGTTGTTCTTCACTCAGAAGAAAGAAACGTCCACGGCGGAAGCTGCCAATGTGGTAGCTGATGAGGTTATGGCGGTGTGGGCTCGGGCATCTATTCCGACCTCCCACAAGCCCAAGTGCGTCGAGAGGATCAAGGCCCTCTCCACGGACTACGAGAAGGTTGCCAAAAACCGAAACCGTGGGGGAGAGAAGCAACTGGAGCGGGAAAAGGGATTCCAAGCCAACCTGAATACACTGTTCGAAACAGCTCATGCCAACGCCATGAAACTCATCAAAGTCCCCGAAGATCGAGACTTTCTGAATGATCAGCGAACCGTGCGGAAGATGTACATCGGAGGAGAGGACCTGGAGTTTGCTCGTAGGGCAGCGGAGCGGGAGAAACGCCGAGCAGCTGAAGAGAAGAGGAAGAAGAAAAGCCGCGAAGAGATGGACTCACTGCAAGCAAAAGGAACGGTGAAAAGTGGGTCTTCTTCTTCTTCGGAGTCCATGGCCGAAGCATCCAATGATGATGTCCAATATTCCTCTCCTGGTCCTTCGGCTCCTCGATCCGCTCCCAAGGACTGCCAAGTGTCGGCAAGGAGGATCATCCAATATCCCAATTTTGCTGCAGCCCTGGATCGAACTGGAACCTCAGTACGCCAAGCGATGCACATTGTGGCTCCAGCACTCGCTGCCGCGGGAGTTGAGTTATCCTCGGTCACCTTGTCCAAATCAAGTCTTCACCGTTCACGGCAGAAGTCCAGGAAGAACTTGGCAGCCGGAATCAAGACCGAGTTCAATCCTGATACGCCGCTTGTCGTCCACTTTGATGGCAAACTCCTCCCTGATTCGGATGGAGGGAAATCGGATCGCATACCAGTGCTGGTCAGCGGGAAGAATCTTGAGAAGTTGTTGGCGATCCCAAAAATCCCTGACAGCACGGGACAGCGGATGGCTGGAGCTGTTCTGAAGGTGCTGGACGATTGGCCGCAAGTTCAACCATGGATTGCCGGTCTCTGCTTCGACACAACAGCGGCGAATACCGGTATTCACAGCGGCGCTTGTACGATTATCCAGGACCAAATGGACCGCCGCGTTCTTTTCCTGGCTTGCAGACACCACATGATGGAATTGGTAATCACCTCAGTCTTTGACCTGTTCTTCAGGTCTTCTGGCCCCGAAATTGCGCTGTTCGCTCTCTTCAAATCCTAATGGGAGTTCATCGACCAGAAGCAGGCTTCTCCGTTCAACGGCGATGGCCCAAGCGACATCCTTTCGGAATGGGTGGCGTTGAAAAAAGAGCAGATTGTCCACTTCATTGAAGACCAGCTTGAAGTTGGCCACCCAAGAGACGATTACCGGAAGTTCCTGATCCTCGCTCTGGTCTTCCTCGATGGTCATGGCAAACGAGATCTCCGTACAATCGTCCTGGAGCATACCACAGGGCCAGGTGGATGGCCAAAGGCATTTACTGTCTTAAGATGTTCATCTTCCGAAGCCAATTCCACCTGATCGCTCACGAGGTCCGGTCACTACGCAGATAAACGTCTTTGCCGTCACCATCTACCTCCAGAGGTGGTTCGAGGCTCCATTGACGGCGGACGCGCCCGTCAATGACCTGGAGCTGTTGGAGGACCTAGAGCGGTACAAGGCGGTGGATCATGATGTAGGTACCACCGCATTGACGAAATTCCGGGGCCACCTCTGGTACCTAAGCGAAGATTTAGCCGGACTCGCTATGTTCTCCAAAACCACCGATGCAGAGAAGACGGCCATGCTCCAAAACCTGCACAAGAAGACCGAAAACCCAAAGATCTGCGTCGGCTGGAGGGAAAGAGTGTCTTGACCGTGAGACGGTCGGATTTGAGCACCTTGGTCACGAAAAGGACTCAAAACCTTTTTCATTGCCTGAAGCTGCCGGTTCCAAAAACCCCCAAAGATCTCGAAGGATGTGCACCATCGTTGAAGTCTGTGAACGACGCGGCAGAACGGGCGGTGAAACTGGCGGAAGATTTCAACGAGGGCCTGACAAAAAACGAGGAGGAACGGCAGCTCGTGTACCAAGTCGTCGAATACCACCGCCAGCAGTTCCCCTCAGCAGACAAAAAGATCCTCTGTCCCCCGAAATGAAATGTGCCATTAGGAAGAATTTCCATTTCCTTTAATTTAGTCATTAGAAAGAATTTACATTTCATTCTTCCATTCTAGAATGATTAATGCTGAGCATTTACTGTTTGTTCATATAGGTCGAATAAACAAGGTCAATGAGGGGACCCTTCCCCTCCTAATAGGCCAATGAAATTTCGCCCATTTTTTCCTTTCTTCAATTGTAATTAATTAAAGGGGTGTGCGATTTGACACTTGCAAATTTTTATTTTCACATGTGAGGCTGGGACACCCTAATATATATATATATATATATAATGCATGAACACCCACTATTTTTCATGATGAAAAATATCGACCCCCAGCTGGGTTCGAACCCACATCTCTTGAATAGTACAGTTACATACAATCATCTAATTAATTGGGTTCCTGAAAGATTGATTCGATAGTAACATACTGTTCACAAGACATATACAGTATGTGTGAATTCTAACGAATTCTTATTTTACTGCAGAAGACACCCTCACTCTTTATTGTGGATATTTGACAGGTTTTCTACCTCATTACTGTTAAAGTAGATTCTTCTCTAAGAGAAATCTGGGTAAATAGTCTTATTTAAGCTAACGATGTTGTGCTAAAGTCCAGGGGTGGGGAAACTTTTCAGTACCAAGGGCGAAAATCGATAACATAAACACCTCCGCGGGCGTCTGGCAAATTTTAAGCTTATATACAGCGTGTCCCAAAGAAATGTATACCCACTTTGTTCGATAATACCAGCTATGAGGATAATAAATATATTACTTTTTATATGTTTTTTAATAAAGAATTTTCTCCTGAATCTAAATATGTTATTATTTTTATTAAAAATTGAAAAACAAAAACGTTACAGATGTTTAAATTATAATTATTATTTTCGAGACTTCATGTGCGATATTTTCTAATATTTTAACCGACTGTTTTGAGATACTTATGTTTAGTGTTGATATTGAAGCATAAATGTTGTAATTATTAGTTAATTCAAAAAATTTACAAATTCCATGGTTAAATGACACTTTATCTAAGATGTTCGACGTCTTCCAGAACGTTGTTTTTGTAAGTTTTGCACAGTGTCGTCGGTTTCAAACTTATCTCGTATACGTGCAAAAATATTAGAAAATATCGCACATGAAGTCTCGAAAATAATAATTATAATTTAAACATCTGTAACGTTTTTGTTTTTCAATTTATAATAAAAATAATTACATATTTAGATTCAGGAGAAAATTCTTTATTAAAAAACATATAAAAAGTAATATATTAATTATCCTCATAGCTGGTATTATCGAACAAAGTGGGTATACATTTCTTTGGGACACGCTATATATAAGTTGTATTTTAAAAAGCTATTTGCTGGGCTGTAAATAAATAATTTGTAGTAAATAATAAATACCTAAGCGGGCGAATTGAAATTAGCTCGTGGGCGAAATTTCGCCCGCGGGCGAGGGTTTCCCCACCCCTGTGCTAAACAAACCATCCCTTTAAGAATCACTTTAGAGGGCCTGAAAGCTTAACGAGTGTTCGTCGAAATGAAGAAAAATATAATATTTCAGTGTTAGTAAAAACAATACGAGTTTACATGCTTAGCTGACTGGACATCAAACTGTACATATGTCCAGATTAAAAGGGGTTTGAACAAATATGGGCATTTGTGAGTATAAATATCTTGTACATAATCTTAGTCCAGTGCTAGTGTCTCCGAGAAACTGATACAATGAGGAAACGGACATCTTTCACTTCATTTCATGTGGAAATTTTTACACTAAACAGGACCACAATTTCAGTGATAGTTTAAATTTAAAAAGAAAATTGGGATCACTTTAACATATTACTTCCCAAAGCATTCGGGAAGCAATATGTTAAAGTGATCCCTCCTGGGAAGCAATATGTTAAAGTAATTAACATTGGGAAGCAATATGTTAAAAAGAAAAAGGTTGGTTGGTTAGAAAGAGGTTGGTAATCTAGGCTAACTAACGAAAATATCACGACCTAACCTAACCAATCGTCAAGGGCGTACAGTTGACCTAACCACTGGTTAGGTTAAGTCGTGATATTTTCGTTAGTTAGCCTTATAAGGCTAACTAAAGAAGGCTGGGGGCCCTGATTTCCAGGTGATCCAAATATTTTACATTCACAAAAAATGGCAAAGCATAATAAGTTAAGTTGTCCATAAATTTACATTTTCTCGACTAGCTAATCATAATACAAAAAAAAGCATTCACTATGTTACATAAAGTGTTACTAAAATGTGTGGCTTCCCAAATGTGTGATTACCCTGGGTAGCCTAGTAGTTAAGACGCTGGGCTGCTGGTGGGGCGTGGTTCGGATTCCACGTTAAACTGTAGGTCTAAGGTGGAGTGACAAGCTTGACCTTCGTTAGAATGAACAATTCTGGTGGAAGCAAAACCAAGGTTAACCAAGGTTATATATATATATATATGAAAAAATCACCCTACGAGGTTTCAAACCCACAATCTTTTGAACATAAGGCGAGGGTGCTAGCCATTACAAAAAGGACGAGATGAAAATTAACACGACCTATCATACATTTAAACAACCGAGAAAACGCATAACGCATTCGCATCCAGAGGCATTTTGTGTGTTAACCCTCCCGCACTCGAGGTAATGACCAACATTTAATTCAAACTATCTGGTGCAACGTTGGGGTACCATAAATGGAATATCATGCAAGAATCTGTACGAATTTTCATAATGAAAAAGAATCACCCTCACCAGGGTTCAAACACACAAACTCTTGAATAGAAGGTGAGCGGGGTAGCCTTACACTATAACGGGATAAAAATAACTTTTTGGGAGGGTTCAGGATGGCGTGATCGGTAGGAGCGATGACATGTGTTCGAACCCCAGTAGCTTCTAGTTTCTTATCGTATTACTTTTTTATACCTTCTGACACATAGGGCCTATTTAAGTGTGATTAGTGAAGAATCCAAGTTGGGACTATGTCGTGACCAATGTCGTAACACACTTCCCGTCCAATCAGCGAAATTAAACGACGTTTGGTCTGGGTCGTAGTTCGATGGGGAACCGTCCTTTGCATGTAGATTATTTAGCGACCCGTGGTTCGGATCCCACTTAAATCCGTAGGTCCCCTCCGTCATATGAGCTTAGATGTTGCGAAGAAGGTTAAATAACCCCCATCAGACATACATACATACAGTCCAAGTTGCATTAATATATCTTAGGTTGAGGGAAACCAAAACATTGACTGAAGGAACTCCTAACAACTGTCTCATAAGCTATTGTTAAATTTAACATATAGAAGACTTCGCTTTCCGTCAATAGAACAAAGTCTAATTCTTATTTTTAACTTCCCTTTTATCATGTTTGAGTCATATTGCAACATTATATCAAATATATTAAATTTATAAATATTTTCAAAAGTAAATCGGGACTTAAAAAACTTGATTAACTCTTAACGTATTTAACAAATTTTAACAAAATATGCGTGTATGTAAATGTGTTTTATAATATATATATATATATATATATATATATATATATATATATATATATATATACAAAGCTGGGCACAAACCGTTAATCCGTTAATCGTTAATTAACGAAGTTAACTTTTCGTTAACGATTTAACTTTTAAGTTAACTTTGAAAATCATTATCGGACTAATTAACTTCCGTTACATTTAACTTCCGTTAACTCAAGTCCGTTAACCCAAAAAATTCATAAATAAACGTTTAAAAGTTTCTATTATTTTCAGTGCTGAGCAGGTGCGCAATTAATCCGCCACTGTTAATAGTGATGAACGAATTTCCATTTCCGCAGTGCAAAATCAGGCGATATATTTGTTTCCGTCGCCACAATTTGTGTCTTACAAATATGGTAGTTATTTATGGCATTGGTTGAGCAAAACATGGTCGACTGTAAAATCAGGCGGAAAGATTTGCCATTTGAGTTGAATGTTTCAACTTCTTTCAAGAAATATCACGAGCATTTTAAGGCACTTTCGATAATATATATGTAACAATTACAACAAATAACTACATTCGTTTCATTTGCAGTCTGTCTCTTGCGCAACATGTTTGTGCTAGTGAATATTTAAAAATAATAGTTGTCAAGTAAGTCATGTATATTTATAATATGTCTGTGAGTACTTTATTAGTAGTCTCCTTGATACATTTCAAGAACCATAAAACTGATCAGGTAAGTTTCAATTCTCATGTCACTTTGATGACAAATTAAGTCAATTGATGTCTTACAATGGGAGCGTTTTCATCTTAACCCTTTGTCCTGGCGGTACTTCTAGGTACCACATCTTTAAAATCTCCATAATTATTTTTCTACCCGGTTGATCCTGCCGGTACTTTCGAGTCCCAATGTGAATTATTTTCTTTATGAGATAATAGATGGCGTTGAGAAGTAAATGTGAGCGTGTGGCGCCAGAGGCTGTTTACTCTTTAGTATCTCTGCTGTGAAGACCGAAGAAATTTCAGTGCAATTATTTCCCGAATATTCTGTGCCATATCTGTTCCAAATAACAAAGGTAAGGGTTATTTTATTTTTTATCTTGTTCTTGAAATGTTCAAGAATGCTTCAAACAATTGTTGTTCTTGTTTATTATTTTTAAGTGTGAAATAATAAAGGATTTATTGAGTCAATTAAATTATATATATATTGTGTTTTTCATTTTTTTTATAATAAAAGTTAACGTTAACGGTTTATCGGTAACTTCCGTTACATGTTTAACGAATTAACGGATTAACGGTTAACGAAGTTAACTTTTTGGTTAACGGATTAGCGGTTAACGAAGTTAACTTTTTGGTTAACGGTGCCCACCACTGTGTATATAATATATATATATATATATGATACACACAGACCGTGCATGGAACAAGGAACTCTTCTGGGAAAATTAAATCCACTATATTCCGAATAAGTAATGGTAAATGACAAACACTATAGTTTTTTCTTTTTCATGATGTTAGCTCGACGTGAGCAACGTGTCACTCGCAAAGAGGTCCCAAAAATATAGCTTTCCTCACCAGCTATCTGCAAAGCAGATACGATCCAGTCCAGTCCCAAAGCTGGATCCTATCTGCTTTGCAGATAGCTGGTGAGGGAAGCTATATTTTTGGGGCCTCTTTGCGAGTGACCCGTTGCCCACGTCGGGCTAACATCATGAAAAAAAAACAGATCTTTTAAACTATTCCCCCCCCCCCCCAAATACTCTTTTCAACACAACCACCCCAATGTTGATCTTTTCAACTATATCCCCAACAAAGTTTAAACTCTGCAAATTAACCAAAATAAGATAAGAAAACAATAACAACAAATTTATTATTTGTTGCAAACATATAATAAACAGAGAACCATTATTTACATTTGTTTTGGAATATTTTGTCCAGTTTAACGCAACACCACAGGTTTTGCAATTAAGTCTCTATCTGAGTAAACCGTTGCGCTTCAGCCATTCGATTGCTGGCTCTGGTTCCTCTCTAATTAAAGGCAAAATATTTTGACGAAAATAATGTCCATCCATTACAAAAGGGAACTGTACTGATGAGACTATCTAACTATGGCTGATCTTAGTTCCAGAACCTTTAATACAGTTCGACAAAATATTTTCGCGACAGTTGATTTTCAAATATAAGAAAGTTGACTGCAAAACCCTGTAATAGAATTTTTGGATCACCTGAAGATCAGGCCCCCCAGCCTTCTCTAGTTAGCCTTATAAGGCTAACTAACGAAAATATCACGACCTAATCTAACCAATCGTTAGGTCAACTGTACGCCCTTGACGATTGGTTAGGTTAGGTCGTGATATTTTCGTTAGTTAGCCTTATAAAGCTAACTAAAGAAGGCTGGGGGGCCCCAGATCTTCAGGTGATCCGAATTTTTAAACCGGAAATATTATAAAATATAATAGAATTTTCAAGATATGTATCTTAGATACATATCTTAAAAATTCTATTATGTAAATAAGATAAGTAAAACCTGTTAAATTATACTGGCCAACAAAATGAAACTTTTTTTCTCATCATAAACATGATCACACCTTTCTTAATGGATTTTTCGCGCTGATTCCGAATCTGATTTTATTTATTTTCTAGCACGTATAGTTATATAGATACACTGGTTTTGATATTTTTAAGTTTTTGATATTGCTATAAGAAAATTTATGGATGTATAGATCACAGTTAGGAATGCTAAACAACAAATACATCATATACCTTATTCAATGTACTTATAAATAAAGAATATATACATTGTTTTATTAAAAGCGCTGTGAGTGTGATTTCCTTTTGTAAATTTGGCCTGGATTGTCACGATACAGCATCCAACAATGGTCCGCCATCATGCTTTCATTCCAATATCCTTGGTAGCGCTTCTCCATCATCTGAATATCTTGATGGAAGCGCTCTCCTTGCTCGTCACTCACTGCACCAAGGTTTTCAGGAAAGAAAGCTAAGTGGGAATGCAAGAAGTGAATTTTTAACGACATTCGACACTCCATTTCTTTGAAGGCATCAAGGAGGTTCTTGACTCCATCCTTATACGCAGGTGACTTGTTGCTTCCAAGAAAGTTTTCACATATCCATTTGAACGCCAGCCAAGCCTTCAATTCCAGCGGACTTAGGACTTTTTCAAATTCAGTGTCATTCAAAACCTCCCTTATTTGTGGCCCAACAAAAATTCCTTCCTTCAATTTTGCTGCAGTAACCTTCGGAAATTTCCTTGAAAGGTATTGGAACCCTTCAGAATTGACTTTACCCATTGCTTTAACAAAATTCTTCATTAAACCAAGTTTAATGTGAAGAGGTGGCAGATAGATCTTTTGGGGATCCACTAAAGGGACAGACTGGACATTGCTTATCCCTGGGACATATGTATACCCAAAGGTGGGCAGGACCGAGTTCCAAAAGGACCGAACTCCAGGAACTCGGTCCTTTTTAAGGACCGTGAGCGGGAAAGTCGGTCCTTTTCTCAGTGAGGACCGAAATGAGGAGCGACGGTCCATTTTTAAGCAATTCCGGACGGTCCGGTCCGGACGGTCTTTTTTAGTGATTTTAGTGTGTTTAGTGATTATTTGAAGTTCTAAAGAAGATGGATCGTTTCCTCCAGAACACCAGCAGCAGCGAGGGTGAGAATGACCAGGACAATGACGACTTCTTTGAGGCTCTCTACGAGGGCGGGGAGAAGACGAAGGAGACGGGGACCAAGTTGGTGGAGACATTTCTCAGCGAGAGGCCTGTGAAACCCTTCATCTTCAACAAGGACTCGTTCCCCAGCCCGGCGTTGAAGGACTTGTTCATCAAGTTTAACACGCCTATCCCATCCAGTGCCGCCGTGGAGAGGCTCTTCTATTTGGGGAAGGACGTCCTCAAGCCGAAAAGGTCAGGGCTCAGTGACAGCCATTTTGAAATGCTAGTCTTCTTGAAGGGAAACTCAAGCATTTAACTTAATAACTTTTTTTCATCATTTATGTATTGTATTAATTATAATTTACGTTAATAAAATTAAAGATTTCCGGTGTCTTTAATTTCATTTTCATTTTAATCAAATTTTTCACTTATATTATATATAAGGACCGAGGACCGAGTCTGTGTATACCTAAGTGGCCAGTCACTTTTGGAGTAATGTTCTATAGTGGCGCGACTGTCCCACAGGCAAAGGAAACAACAAAATTTTGTGAATCCTGACTGCATACCCATAAGCATTCCTATAACTTTTAGATCTCCACAAACATTCCATTGATGACTGTCGTATTTGATTGCCTTAAGTAGTATATCCATATTGTCATATGTCTCTTTTAGATGGACGGAATGGGCAATGGGGATGGATGGCATTATATTACCATTATGCAAAAGAACTGCTTTCAGGCTTCTCTGCGACGAATCAATAAAGAGGCGCCACTCAGATGCCACATACGTCTGAGATATGGCTGTAAATAGTCCATTGATGTCATGGCAATAACAGAGAGGACCGTCTACTGAAAAGAATGCTGTTAATTCAAAATTCCGCTTTCGGTAGTAACTAATACGAACATTGTTCTCAAGTAAATTGTTCTCCTTTAGTCTTGAGGCGAGAAGCTCTGATTTCTCTTTAGACAGCGATAAGTCTCTAACAAGATCATTCAACTGTCCTTGGGTTAACTTTTTAGGCTCTAAATGTCTACCTTCAAAAGTGTACTCTGGTTCTGTAGATGGTCCGGAAACGCCAGTTGCACCTTCATCACTTTCCATGTCATCTATGATAGAATCTAGCCTATCACTTGGGTGAATTGGAATGGGCAATGTTTCATCATGTTTTACTGGTCTACGTGCTGAATCCAAGTTTGGATATACAATCTGGTGTTTGTTCTTGGCAGAAAACCCCATTAAGTTCACACTACAAAAATAACAGTCTTCATGATGATCTCTCGGCTCCCTCCATATCATGGGTATGGCAAATGGCATTGAAGCTTTCTTTTTGTTAAGCCAATCACGTAATCCATTTGAACAGCCAGAACAGATTTGATGTGGCGCCCATGGTTTATCTTGGTCACCTAGATGGCAACCAAAGTATAGCTTGTATATTTCTTAATGTCGGTTGTAATATTTCGTCGCTGTGTTTTAGTTGTCAACTGGCCGCATACGAAACAGAACTTGTCGGGGTCATTCTTACATTGTCGAGGCATGTTGACTGACCTGAGCAAACTATAAATTCAAAAAAAATGTACACCAACTTGACACAACAAGTTCTTGGACTGGACTGATCTTTTGACACACAAAGCACGGCGTTGTTGCCTGAATCACAATGCTGCTAGACGTAAAAGCTCACACCTGAAATACATAAGATGTATAATTAAGATAATTGAAATAAATAAGATGAATAAACTAAAAAAACACAATAAAATAAACACAATCAAATGTTGAAATATTAGTATTTTGCCTATTTAAAATGGTTAAATCTGTGTAATTATATATATGCCTTCATCTTGAAAACTATACATGCTAGAAAACATATAAATGCAGTTTTGGAATCAGCGTGGAAAATGCTATCCAGCCCACAAATTTTACTCTGATGAAAAATCTTTGTTGACCAGTGTTATCTTCCCCCTAATATTGACCTTTTAAACTATGTCTCCCTCTCTGAAGCTGGAGGAGAAATAGTTTAAAAGATCCGAAAAAACTATAGTGCTTGTCATTTACCATTACTTATTCGGAATATAGTGGATTTAATTTTCCCAGAAGAGTTTCTTGTTCCATGCACGGTCTGTGTGTATCATGAAAAAACCTCAGGGGACCATTCTGAGTTCAATCCCATATATATATATATATATATACTGTATATATGTGTATATATACTGTATATAGATGGTTGAAGTTTACGATAGTCATGGGCGCGGTTGATGTAGTGTATTTAGATTTTCAAAAAGCGTTTGACACCGTACCGCACAAAAGACTCGTTGAAAAAAACTAAGGCTCATGGAATCAGGGGTGTAGTAATAAATTGGATAAAAGAGTGGTTGCGAGGTAGGAAACAGAGGGTGGTCGTTGATGGAGCGGAGTCGTCTTGGGCTAATGTAGCGAGCGGCGTTCCTCAGGGTTCTGTATTGGGCCCCTTGCTTTTTCTTATATATATTAACGATTTACATGTCGGCCTAGTCAATACAGTTTCAAAGTTTGCGGATGACACGAAGTTGGGTGTTAGGGCAATTAATGATGAAGATAGAGGTAAAATCCAGGGAGATCTGAATAAAATCGATGATTGGTCAGTCACATGGCAAATGAGATTTAACGTCGATAAGAGCAAAATTTTACATATAGGTTCGCGTAACGGTAATTTTGCGTATAGTGTTTCAGGGAAGGAGTTAGCAAGCGTAGGACAGGAAAAAGATTTAGGAGTTATAGTCACTGGTGATTTAAAAGTGGCGAAACAAAGTACAGCAGCGGTCAATAAAGCGAACAGAGTGCTAGGTTTTATAGCTAGGAATTTTGAGTACAAATCGCGCGATATTATTGTTCCTCTTTATAAATCATTAGTTAGACTCCATTTGGAGTACGCGATCCAATTTTGGAATCCGCATATGCGAAAAGATATAGACAAAATCGAAAGAGTTCAAAGACGAGCAACTAAGATGATTCCGTCGCTTAGGTCGAAGTCGTACGAGGATAGGCTGAAGGAGTTAAAATTGACTACACTCGAGACTAGGAGGCTAAGGGGTGATCTAATCCAGGTTTTTAAAATTATGAATGGGTTCGATAACGTAGATAGAGATAGCTTTTGCGAAATATCTCAATATAATAGGACTAGAAATAACGGGTGTAAGTTGACAAGTAGAAGGTTCGAGACAGCAGTTGCCAAAAACTTTTTTACTCATAGAATAGTAAATAGCTGGAATAGTTTGCCGGTAGAAGTAATTAGTAGCACGTCTATAAACATGTTTAAAAATCGATTAGACGCATATGTTGATAGATTGGGTATAGTTTAACGTAGTAAAATTAAGGCTTTGTAGTACGGAACCCACGTAAAATTGTAGGTCCTCTCCGCCACCACGGAAGACATGCACAATACACAATTACGTAAACCAACCATGAGTGGATCCTAGGTAGAGTAGCCAGACGTCCGGCTTTAGGCGGACAGTCCGCCTTTTGAGCACTCTGTCCTTAGGGTGGCCATTTCCAAATTTCTAAAAAGGAGGACATTGCGTATGTGGCCGTACGTTAACATATATATATAATATACATATGTTAACGTACGGCTACATAAGCAGTGTCCTCCTTTTTAAATGGCCACCCTAATCCTAGGGTCTTTGTTGGTCTGAAACATTATAACATTATAATATATATATATATATATATATATATATATATATATATATATATATATATATATATATATATATATATATTTGCCTATTATTACTTCTCTTATCGTATTATCCTAATTTCTACATCATGATCAACACTTTAAATAGTCTCAGTACTGTAAATTCAATTAATGAATCCAAAACCGTAATCAACAACAGTAATTATACTTCAGTAGACAACTTTTTAATTAAACAAGCAATACAACCGTGGAAACCTGTCTTCCCTAAACTTAAACAACTTTGACGAATTGACAATTAATCTAAAATTATTACAACATAAATTCACGTACATTATATTAACTGAAACGTGGTTAAATGATGATAAGATATTTTTTAACATTCCATGATACACAAGCTCCCATATATTCTAACCTTCAATCATATTGGTAGCACTTATGTCATTGAGGGAGATTTAAATATTGATCTCGGAAAAGAATCAATTATTATTGACCGCAACTGGTTTTAAATTAGCTATTACAAAGCCAACCAGACTTTACAATGACATTAGACATTCGATTCTGCTATATCAAATGTGGGTAAGGCCTCCGCTTGGCTGCGTCTCTGGTATAATTATATTAAATATCACGGATTATTTGCCTACATACTACACCATGCTAATCACCCATATCTCCTCAAAGAAAAATATAAAAGTCGATTTAGAAAAATAAGAGCTTTTAACTGGACTGGAATAACTGAACGTAAACATGACATTGGAACAAAATTTCAAGCATTCTCAAGCATATTAATGGATATATTCAAACAAATTTTCCTCTTAAATCAATCTCTAAAACTAAATAGGCCCTATAGCAACAAATGGATTACGCTAACACGCATTGTGATTATTAAACGCAATCATACTCTTTTTAAATTATGGAAAACTGATATTATTACCGAACAGACATAAAGAAATTACTGTAGCAGACTTAATGCAGTTATTAAAAGAGCGAAAGCAGATCATTACTGTTCAAAAAATTGATGAACAAAAATCCAGTTCCTGAAGGACTTAACACAAAAAATGTGAAAACAAATCCTTTGTTTTGCCCCACGTAAGGTGGAAATTCTTACAGTGGTCCCAAAGACAAAGCCAGTTTATTAAACAATTTCTTTGTAAATATCGGCCCCAATGCTGCAGCTTCGATTCCAAATACTGCCATTCACTACGACAATACATGCCACTACCAAATCCAAACTCATTTGTCTTTGGTCCAATCCTACCGAAGATATCTGAAAAATATCTGAAAAGTAAAGATTCTGATATCGATACGATCCTATTAAAAATATACAAATTAGTATCGGATGAAACTTTAATCCCACTCAGTAAACTAATGAATGAATCAGCAACACTACGTAGATATATTCCCTGATAGTCTAAAGCAGTAGTTCCCAACCTTTTTTTTTATATGGTTATCCAAAACCTAATTCCAATCTAGCTCCATTACCCCAATCATTAGATATTATTTTTTATAACTTCTCGATTATCACAATATTATTTTTTATAACTTCTCGATTATTACAATATTATTTTTTATAACTTCTCGATTATCACAATATTATTTTGTATAACTTCTGGATCGCGTTTCATTACCCCACAAAATAGTTGTCATTACCCAAGTAGGGTAATTTACCCCTAGGTTGGGAACTACTGGTTTAAAGGAAGTCAGAGTATGCCTTGTATTTACTGTAAGTCGGGTAACCCAAACACTCCATCCAATTATCGTCCCATTTCCTTATTGCCAATATATATATATATATCAGAACCAAAACAGCAAGGGAAAAACATTGCCTTGGTCTTCCTCGACTTATCAAAAGCATTTGATACACTTTCGCATGAATATCTCCCTTCAAAGGAAATATCCTCGATTGGTTCAAATCGCATCTGACAAATCGTCATCAGTACATCAGATTAAAAGATAATTTATCCAATAACTTATTCTTGGGTCATTACTATTTCTAATTTACATTAACGATTTTCATCTTTCAACCCCATTAAATTGCGTACAATACACGGATGATACCACACTTACGTCTTCCCATCATACTTTAGACTTTTTGATAAATGAAACGAACAGGTAATTAGAGTATGTGCATAAATGGATGTGTTCTAATAAACTTTTATTGAACCTGACAAAGTTATCTTATACGATTATTACTACGAAACATATAAATACAAACTATAAATAAAAATTGTTAATACTACTTTTGTAAAGGTGAATAAAGTTAAAGCATTAATTTCGACAAAAAACTAAATTTCAAAAGTCACGTAAAACATATCAAATCCAAAATATTAAGATTTCTATTCATATTTTTTTAAATTAAAAAGATGCTCTTCCTCCAGACGCACTCCTTACCTCGTATTATTCTTTCATCCGTCCACATTTATTATACAGTATTGCATTACAACATGGGATAGCTCAAAGAAATATATAAAACATCCTTTGGAAGCCATTCATAAAAAATGTTTGCGAACTCTCTCAAATATTGATAACGGACAAAGTCATACTTCCCCAATGTTTAAAGAGATAAATAATTTAAAACTAAATGACATACAGATTTAATGTTGCTGTCAATATGTTCAACGTTATCATTAAAACTCAACATACATCACCCATTCAAAAAACAACCCCCCCCCCATCAAATACATTATCATTATAGCACTAGACTTCTCAAAGATTTTATACTCAAACCAAACTATACAATGGAAACTGTTGTATTTCCCTCCCATTTTCTTTTAAAGGAGCAGGTGTAGGAAATGTAATTTCCATAAATATAGACAGGCTTCATCACTAAATGTATTTTGCAGTTCACTAAAGAAGTACTTCATTAGCTCCTAATGATGTATAAATTCATTGTACTGCCATTATTACCACAGTAAGTTCCCATTTTATAACGAATTACCTAAAATACAGGGTGTTTCAGGTCGACCCTACAGGGTGTCCATAAAGTCACGCATCATAGGAAAATACATTTATTTTGTTTAGTTATTTATTTTGTTTTATTTATTTGTTGGTAATGATTCCCACCAATCTCAAAACATGTTTGTAAACGAAGAGATAAATAAATAGACTGCTTATGTTCGTATGATGCGTAACTTTATGGACACCCTGTAGAAATACCAAATACCAAATACAAACTACAAATTCCGCCAATTTCCATATTTCTAGGGTCACCCTGAAACACCCTGTATGCTAATTTCATTAAGCATTTTTAACTTCACAATTTATCTTAAGAAAATAATTTTCATTAAATATCATTTATTTTCTATTAAACATACAATTGATCATTTTATTTAAAAATTTATAAAATAATTAAACACTAATTTTGTACATTTTTACCTTTTGTTAATTTATTATTATTATTATTATTATTATTATTATTATTAATTATTATTTTCACTTCTCACTAATAAATAAAGTGAATCCCATTAATTTTAATTTTGCCTGAAAAGCTTCCATGCTTTCAACGGTATATTCAGATTAGAATATTGTGAATATACTTATTAATGCCATGAGGAACCGTTCAAAAATTACGTAGCGCTATTTTTGCTAAAACTTGACATTCCCGATACCCCTATAACGTTCAGTAACGCTAGGCCAGACACCCCATAAGATGTTACGTAACACTCCCCCCCTCCCCCACACACACACACCCTACCTATTTTTATTAACTAATTTTCTTGTAAAAATTTACATTGACTCAATATTTGGAACACATTTTTATAAATTGACGATGCTGTTGTGACAACTCTGACCCCTACTATGACTACTATCAGTCCATTGGCCACAGGTACAGAGGGTTCATAAAATAGTCATTGGTTAATAGCGTTACATAACGCCACTGGAAACACCCACCCACCCACCTGTAACATTCCGTAACGTTTGGACATACACAACACGCCAGTGTTCGAAATACAGAGGGGTGAGAGGGGGGTTTCATATCAGTTGTTTCATATAAATTAAAACTTGAAAGTTTTAGTTTATAGGGGTTTTTACAGGACCCACCCTGGGTCCTCTTCAACAGCACATGTCCATGGGTCCCATGTAGATTTGGGGGATCAAACCCCCCTGACCCCCACCCCTGTATTTCGAACATAGTCTGTCAACACCCACTCACCCCGAGCATTACGTAATTTTTGAACGGCGCCATATCAGATATCTAAATTGTACACAAAAATATTAAAAAATACTGAAAAACTTTACACAAATTGTATTTTCTTCTGAATAAAGGTTTTGGTTTGTTTGAACACAAAACACTACTTTTTCTAGAACTTTATCGTTTGAATCAACAATTACAGTAGTGGTAGGGAAAGTATTACGTAACTGCGAAATATTATTTAATGCTATTTAAGCCCTGATTACTGGTCCTAGTGTAGTCTTAACGACATAAGATCGAATAAAGACAGAGAAATGTAGAGACTCCTGCGAGGGGACAACTCTACTACCCTTGCATCGCGTATCATATATCTATAGCTATAGTGATATATATACTTTACAATTTACTATAAAGTAAATAAGATTACATTACTCTCTAGAAACATTTTACATCTCCAAACTAGGGAATTCGTACTCCTAGGACGGAACAAGCAGAAAAAAAAGGATTTTCAATCATAAAGATAAAAATTCTTCGTTAGGGTTAGGGTACTCATCGATAATTTGGTTCATGAAGAAACCTTTCTCTTCATACAGGGCTCTGACCAGTGGCGTACATAAAGGGGGGAAATAGGGGGCATAGGCCCCCCCATTGTAAAAATTGTTACTACTCTCATTAAAGATATTTGAAAAAGAAAGTTTCAAAAATCGATAACTTTGCAACATTCACCACAAAAAAATCTTGATGTCATATGGAATTTCAGTTATTTCATGGTTACCAGGACATGTTTTTAACTCAAAATTCAAAAGCAATTTTGGTTGTCTTAGGAACGTTTATATATGTCTTTATGCGTACGATTAATTTGTACAAATTTAATTCTTTACCCATAAATTGGAAATAAAATACAACTGAAGCCTTCCAAGATGCAATTCATTTTGATTCCAAATCAATCATCAGCAATTTTGAGGTGACACACAAACACACAATATATATATATATATATATATATATATATATATATATATATATATATATATATATATATACACAGTGCTTAATTTGTGACGGAACGCTCCAGAACGCCGTTCCGGTACTTTTATTTTAAAACCTAATTAAAAAAAAAGGTTTTTATTTTAAAAAAAGGTCAGCAACGTAATTTCATAGTTTAAAATCCAACGAAATACAGAGAGTAGAAAGCGAAAACTAGTCGATCAAGCAGAAAGAAGTTTGGAGTGTGTGTGGAAATTAATGTGATTATTCTATCAACTTCCCCTATATAGCAATAGCATGTAAGTAAAGCAATTATTTTGTTTCAAATACATATAATATTTTGTTTCACTTAGATGAAATAACATTTCACTTAGATGTTGCAATCACAGTCTAACTTTTTCTTTAAAATAATACTGTATTCGAAGAACTTTCATTTGCATGTTGCGCAGTTTTCGCAGAAAAGCGCTTAAAATGCGTTGGTTTCCGGGCGCCGCCCCGGACCCCGCTGGGGGAGCTTACAGTGCTCCCCCAGACCCCCTAACTGTGAGGGCTTCACCTGCGTTCCACTTCTTTTTCATTTACAAATTAAGCACTGTGTGTGTGTGTGTGTGTGTGTGTATATATATATATATATATATATATATATATTGTGTGTGTGTGTGTGTGTGTGTGTATGTGTGTGTGTGTGTGTGTGCGCCTTCTCCTTTAAGAAATGCTGTGTACGCCCCTGGCTCTGACTAATACTCATTATGATTCACTCAAAATTATTTTGTGAATATCCTGTCAAACGACAATCAATGAACAAATAATAGAATGATACACGCAGTGTGATAAGGCAAATTACCATAGATTGTTCAAACATGGCACTGTCACACTAAGGAGTAGGCTCAGGCATCCAGGTCACTCCCCTACGTGACAGCATATATATGTAGCGATTCAAAAGTCCTGCTCTAAAGTATTCATTGTATAATTATTTCTGAGGCAGGAATTTAAATCACCCTGTATATACGTGGTTTACTGCACGTAAACAGAAGTTTCCAGTCACCCTGTGGCGTACCGAGGCTTGACAACGAAATTTGTGCATACATTTTAGAAAACTTTTTATATCTTTTAATTCCTTGGAGGGTTTTTTCTTCAAAATAACATATCACTCTAAAGCATATTAACCTATAGCTTTACGTGGGATCTGAACCATAGGTCGCTACATCATCAGGACCCAAGAGACGGTCACCATCAAACTACTACCTAGACTTGATGTCGGTTAACTCCACTAACATATACCGGAAACGGCGTTGCGACATGGCCACGAGTAGGCGGAGAGAGAGAGAGAGAGAGAGAGAGAGAGAGAGAGAGAGAGAGAGAGAGAATTTACAGTATACGAAGTCCAGTCAATAAATTCGCGGAATCACCATTACAGTATTTTAAATGAAACAAGTCCCCGAATTTATCGACTGAACCTCGTATACTTATAATATTTAATGTTTTGCTGAAACGACAGACACGGTATGTTCAATAAAGCAACTGAAAATAAGTCTAAAGCTCAAGTCTAAAGCTCAAATCTAAAGGTCAAATCATAGTACGAATATATTTTCCTACATGACCTCTTCTTCAAGTCCAACCAAAGTCATACATTTTTAGAATATATATACACACACAGTATATATATATATATATATATATATATATATATATATATATATATATATATACACACAAAGAAATCCCTTTGAAATTTTATTTTCGAGAGAAATGGTGAATTCTAGTAGAACATAATTAAATTTTTTTAATTTAAAGTCGAGGTCACAAACTTTTGGTGTCCCGATTTGACACAGTGTTTAAACAATTTTTGCCCACCCCACCCCTCCCACTGACTTTATTTACAGAGTAAACATACGAATGAGGTTCACGACGAATTCTACCAATGTTTTATTCTCATTTATATTGATAAAGTGATCTTTGTTCTCTTTAATAGGTATGTAAATATATAATTATTTTTACATTATTTTTGGCTACTTCTTTTGTACTTTTGTGTTATTTCGCACACACACGCACACACAGGCACACACACACACACACACACACACACACACACAGACTTATATAATATCATACTTGAACATGCACGATTGATTTTCCATGATAGAAAAATCGTCTCCACCATGGTTCGAACCACCTCTTGAATAGAAAGAGAGGGCGCTAGCCACTACACTAAGGCAGGATGAAAGGTAATAAATACTACCTATCATATATTTAAACAACTTAGGAAACGCATAACGCTTTCGCATCCAGAGGCATTTTACGTGTGGTGTGGAGACTTTTTCCATCATGAAAAATCGTGCAGATTTATGCATGATATTCCATTTATGGTACCGCAGCGCTGCACCAGATAGTTTGAATGAAATACTGGTCATTACCTCGAGTGTGGAAGGGGTAACACGTAAAATGCCTCTGGACGCAATGACATGTTTCTGAAGAAGTGTAAAGAGAGTACTGCCAAGCCACCATACTTACTATGGAGAAAATCACTCGACACGGGACTAATTCTACTTCCCCTACAGAACGATCAACGATCTGAAAAGTTTGGAAAGTAGGAGAAAAGGTGTGGTTTGATACACCTTTAGTAGTGGTAGAACGCGAATATTTCCCCTTATTTAAAGGAGGTAACAGACCAATGCTTAAGAATTATCGGCCAGTACCTCTCACCTCCCACTTTATAAAGTGCTGGATACGAGGGCAAGAGGAGAACGGAAAACAAATTCTTCCTCCATACATGTGCACTAGAGGGTATACTTTAGGTGTAACACGAGAATAATAGACGAAGTTTGTTCAAAACGTATCCGGACTGGTGCGTTTATAGACAGAATATGGTACTTACAGGGTTTGGGGTTTAATCTCCCTCAAAGTACGCTCCTTCTTAAGCCACACACTTTGCCTAACGATCCTGCCACTGTTGAAAACATTTTTCGAAAGCACCTTTCGGAATGGCCAAAAGCTGCTCCGTCGAATTTCTTTTAATGGTCTCAACATCATCGATTCGGTGTCCTTCCAGGGTTTGTTTGAGCTTCAAAACCAAAAACAAATGTCGCATGGAGCCCAATCCGGCGAATATGGAGGCTGCTGTACTTCGGGGGTAGCGTTTTTGGTAAAAAATTGCTGGACAAGTTGCGACGAGTGAGATGGCGCGTTATCGTGATGAAACATCCAGTCTCCGGACTCCCGCGTCTGCGGCGTTTTTTTCCGAACTGCTTCACGTAGACGTCTCAAAACTTCAATGTAAGATTCCTTGTTGATTGTTTGTCCCTGTGGAGCATATTCATGGTGCACAACACCTTCACCTTCAACACGTTGCTCGGTACTCTCCGACATCGTAAGAAATCACCGCGAAACAAAACACGTTTAACTTTATCAGCTCACCACAGTGGACTGACGCTACACAATGAAGTGCAACCCTATCAGTCACCTTGTCTCGACAGGAAGAGACATGTTTAGCACAGTCACAACGCTAAGCGTGACCTTGTTCTAAAGATAAACACCCTGTTCGAATACTTTTTGAACAAACCTCGTGTGTGTGTGTGTATATATATATATATATACTGTATATATATGTGAGGAGATTGTAGACACCAATAGACCAGGGGAGTACTCCGGGTGAGACGTTAGGCAGGGGACAGGGAGTGCTGGAACTTCCGTTTCTCCTGTCAATGTCCTCCTTAGCTGATCTTTTTCCGTGTCACCCTATAAGCAGTCCAGCATGCGCTCAAACACACTTCTCCCTTTATTCCTCACTACACATCAGGCATGGGGTAATTGTAATTTGTAATTAATTACATTTTTTCATGTAATTGGTAAGTAATTGTAATTGAGTACCTAAAATGTAATTGTAATTAATTACATTGAGAAACCAAGGTAACTGATACAATTACAGTCAATTACTTTCAGTTACATTGTCTTCTTGCCTTGCTGCTCTTGTTCAGCAGTACCATGGCATTCCTGCCTCTTCTGCCCCTGTGGAGCGCGTGTTTAGTATTGGTGATAAAATTTTCAGGCCAGACCGAGGCAGAATGACTGACTGTACATTTGAAAGACTGATGAATATTAAAGCTAATGAGTCATACTTATAGTTTAAATTACTTGCTCATCATGTTCCATGGAGCTTTTATTTTTTTCTAAATAAAATGTTATTTTTTTATTTGAAATAAAATGTTCCATTATTTCAAATGTTCCTAACTAAAGTGCTAGTTTTTTTGCCTTTGTTATTTTGATAAAATAAATGCCAGTTATTTTGTCTTATATTAATATTTTTTGAGTGCCTTATCTTTGGTTTCATTAGATTAGACCATGTCACATATGTCCAATGTCCATTTGTCCATGGAAAGAACCGCTTGATGAAAAATAGTTTCGTGCAATGTTGAAAAAAAAAAGTACATTTTATTGACCTAATATTATCTAGTTTTCATTGATGATGATGGCCAAAACTGAAAATGAAATTGAAATACTTAGGTACAAAAACATGACATAATTCAAATGGTGTGTATATATGAAAAAAATTGAAAGTCTTTGTAAATGTAATTGTAATTAATTACTTTACTAAGAAATTGTAATTAATTACTTTACTAAGAATTGTAATTAATTACTTTACTAAGAAATTTTAATTGTAATTAAGTATTTCACCATCTACAATGCTATGTCAAGTAATTGTAATATGTCAAGTAATTGTAATTATAATTAATTATATTAACCAAGTAATTGCTCCATGCCTGCTACACATACATGCATTTTACACACTACACAATCTTTTCAAAATTTAAAAAAAGGCATAGTTTATTTCAGTTATCTCCTCCTTTTATTGAGGGCCATTTTTGCCAGCGTTCGTCCCTCCTTCCTGCATTAAAAAATATACATATAACAGTTAGTGCTTTCCTAAATATACGTAACAAATAATAATCTCTACTATAATATAAAAGAGAGCTGTCCGTCTGTCCGTCCGTCCGTCCATCACACTTTCAGCGTGTGTGTGTGCGTGTGTGCGTGCGTGTGTGTGTGTGTTTCAGCGTGTGTGCGTGCGTGCGTGCGTGCGTGCGTGCGTGCGTGTGTGTTTCAGCGTGTGTGCGTGCGTGCGTGTGTGCGTGCGTGCGTGTGTGTGTGTGTGTGTGTCTGTTCCAGCCATAGCTCCAAAATGAAAGCAGTTACAAACATAAAACTTCACACACATATTGATTAGGTCCCGAGGTTGTGCACCTGGGTGTTGAATGCCCGGTTAGGTCAACTGTACGCCCTTAACGATTGGTTAGGTTAAGTTAGGTTAGGTTAAGCTTTAACGAAAATATCACGACTCAACCTAACCAACCTAACCTAACCTAACCAACCTAACCAACTTAACCTAACCTAACCAACCTAACCTAACCTAACCTAACCAACCTAACCTAACCTAACCTAACCATTCAATTAACCTAGCTAATAACAGCTAATAACAGCCTTCGAACTACAAAAAATATTCCGGCCCTCTACTTGGATATGTTTTACTACCCGCACGTAGGGCGGGTCTTTAGCTAACCGTCAGCGAAGCGACGGGTAATGTACTAGTAATAATAATAATAATAATAATAATAATTTTTATTATTCTATTTTTATGTTATAAACATGCATTAGGTCTTTAGATGCAACAAGAAATATGTACCGTTCAACCTTTCAGATGTTCCGTGCGATGATTCCTCATTTCACGGAAGTCAGGCTTTTTGCCCCTCCTCTAAATTGCTCTGGTGAAGTAGAGTTGGTTTCTTGCGCTGTCATTTCACATAGTCAGGTACTCTCGGCTCACCTGGAATTATTCTCTGCCAGGCGTCTAGTCTTCTTTTGAAGATACCCATGGCTACGCCACTAGTGTTCTTAACAACTTGGGCAGCTGGTTGAACAGTCTTGGTCCTCTCACAACAAAACTATTTTCCTTCAGGGTTGAGGATATTCCCTGTCTAGTCTATAATTTGAGTAAAATTAGGGACTAGTTTCACCACTATTTTCCAGACAAATACATAACATACACAAGAACACACACACACACACACACACACACACACACACATATATATATATATATATATATATATATATATATATTATATGCAATAGGAGGGGCAACAAGAGTGACCTTCGTGAAATGAGGAATCATCGCATGGAACATTTGAAAGGTTTAAAGGTATATATATACAGTTATACACATACCTAAATACATATATACCTATATACATCTGTATACTTACATATAAACGGGACAATTTATGCCTTCCTATATATGTAGAGTATAGACAGTCATTCACAAACAAGCGTCCCAAGCTTTAATGGCAGAATGGAGTTATTTGATAATGGAGAGAAATTAAATTATTTACAATGAGAAATAAAGACATAGAGACCTATAGTAAGTTTCAGACGTATATTTATATATACATAGTTGTCCCTCGGTTAACGATATTAACTGGTTCCATGAAAACCATCGTTAATCGAAATTAACGTTAATCGAATATAGGAAATACACGTTAAAGGCTTAATTGTTAATTCGTTCCAAGACGATCGGAAGTTGACCTTATTCACTCTAAAAACATAGTTTATAATACTTAAACACACAATTTTAATAAATAAACGTTATAAGAACATATTAAAGCATTAATATTAATAGAAACATGGATAAATAATGAATAAATAGAGCATAAAAAGGTGCATAAATAGAGCATAAAATAAAAATTCTTACCTTAGGCTAAGAAGATAGATGGCTTAAGGGGTTGATGGCGCCAATCTTATTCTCTTTCTGAAGAAACGCTCATAAAAAAGCGTCGCTGATTGGCTGAGGCCTGCCGAGTTCACTTAGGAATGTTCCGATTGGCCAAAATTGGCGGCCGCGTGATATCGTAAACATATCGTTAATCGAAAATTTATCGTTAATAGAAACAATGGGATCCCCTATGAGGCGGATCTTTAATCGAAATATCGTTAATCGATGGCATCGTAAACCGAGGGACTACACTATATATATAAATAAATATGTATGTATGAATATGTATGTATAAATATGTATGTATGAATATGTATGTATAAATATGTATATATGAATATGTATGTATAAATATGTATGTATGAACATGTATGTATAAATATGTAAATTCAGCTAAGATTACACATTTTTATTTGATGGAAGATAAGAAACTAAATATTAAATATCTCCCCTACTGAAAATCTTGGCAAATTTAAGTACTCGTATGTTGCCTTTACATATATTTACTTTTCCATTTATTATTTTTATTAATTTTTATTAATTTATTATCATTATTCTTGATTGTCTTGTGTTAAACTGGTGTTGAGTTTGGAAAGCTAATATTTTATTTTGGATGATTTCTGATGCAGTGTTATGAACGATTTGATGCATATATGAGGCAGTGTTTAGTCTGTAGATTTCTACTAATTTCAGCATCTTTAACTCGTGGAACATTTTGTCTATATTTTCAATGCTTGTTTGATTTATAAATTTTCCTATTATTGTTCGTGCGTTACCACCAATGACTGCATAAAATACTGATGTGCACTTCCGTAAGCTCTAATGCAGTATTGTAGGCGTTAGTATGCCATGGTGAAGTACATGGATCTAAGAACTTGTTTTAGGAGTGCTGCACCAACTTTTATAAATAGGAATGAGACCTTGGTTAATTTATTGCACCGACCTTCAGTGCGCTCTTTGAAATGAAAGGTTTGAACTGAAGGTAATTCCCAGAAGTTTGGTCGATTGCACTCGTTGAACAGGGATTGAATTTATGCTTATGTTTAGGAGAAACATTTTCTTTTGTGTGATGACTGTATGAGTGTATGAGCTGTTTTTTCATTATTTAAGGATAGCCATATATACGAGTATACAGTATTCTTTATAGTTCATTGTTGGTGGTTGTTTGGAGTGGTAATAAGTCTTTGCTAGAGGTTACCAGTATGCAGATGACACGTCAATTATTTAGATGACACGAATTATTTAGTGAGCGATGGAAGTCATTTATGTAAAGGAGGAACAGGAAGGTGGCAGAATGATTCCTTGAGGCACTCCGTGGGAGATGAATCTTGTCTGTGACGTAAGAGAGTCGTGTGTTATAAACTTTATCCTGTTAGTCGAGTATGAACGGA
This sequence comes from Bathynomus jamesi, assembly GCA_023014485.1. Taxonomy (NCBI): domain Eukaryota; kingdom Metazoa; phylum Arthropoda; class Malacostraca; order Isopoda; family Cirolanidae; genus Bathynomus; species Bathynomus jamesi. The sequence continues at coordinate 27,463 of JAJOZX010009312.1, forward strand.
ACCATCTTGAGGGTAGTTCCCTAAAGCCGTAATGTTCGAGTTAGAGTATGTCATGAGGTACTGTGTCAAAGGTTTTAGCTAGATCAAGTAGGATTATTATTGGTGTTTTTCTACCGTTCAGGTTGCTATAAAGTTCTTCTAATATAACAGTTATTGCGTCGTTGGTCGTATGATTTCGTAAAACGCCAAATTGTTGTTTGTGTATTAGTTTGTGTTTGAATATAAACTTGTTATTTGATTATATATTTCTCTCGTATAGTTTACTGACGGTTGGAAGGACGGAGATGGGTTTGTAGATTTGAGGGGAAGTTTTATCTCCTGATTTGTAAATAGGGTATACTGTAGTCTTGTTAAGTAGTCTGGTAAGATACCACATTGAATGGATAGGTTCATGAGTTTTGACAGCCTAGGCGCAATTAAGTTCACGCACTCTGTAAATTCTGTTTGGAATTGTGTCCAGCGTACAATTTTTATTTTTCAATTGTTTTATGACTACCATTAAATCGTGCCTCATACTAGGGATAGGAAGAAAGAGTGTGGGGAGGGGTGGACCCAGGTATGTATCGAAAGACCGCGCAGTGGGTGGAATATTAGAGGCGAAATTGACTCCCACTTCGGTGAAAAAATTGGATTTAAAGTATTTAAATTATTTGTTGTATCTGTAACGAGCCTCATTATTAACGAATAGTTTTTCTGAGTTAGGGAGTTTTTGCTTATTTTTATTAATTGCTTTGTTAATGAGGTTTCAGTACTGTTTGGGATCGCCTTTTTATTCTTCGAATTTATGTTTATTTTAATTATTTTGCTTTGAGTATTAATGAATTACGTCTGTTCTGATAGTGAGTGTATAGGGGGGAGGTGGGGCAACTCGGAACCCGTAAGGAAATCACAATTTTGTAGGCATATAGTACGAGTATTTGGACCCATTAAATGCAAAAACTTTCATCACTTTTTATAGCGTTCTAGCTTTGCATTAGGTGTAACTGAAATTTGAGAAAGCCGTTGCAATTTTTTGGTTAAAAAAATCGTGGGGCAACTCGGAACCCGGGGTTCCTTTTTGCCCCTTTTCCCAAATTTCAGTACCACGCGGTCACTGATGAAATTTCAGACACGACGATACGTGAAAATCAAACACTGATCTATAAGTAGCCTACACACAAAAAGCAACAAAATAAGTTCTTAAAGATTTGGAATTATAAATCAAGGGAAAATTCGCTGATGATAGATCAAATGGAGAAAAAACAAATATTTGCGAGAAGTATTTGCGTGAAGTATTTGCGTGGCGCAACCCATCCCGTGCCACTGCCTCAAGGCCACTGGTCAGTGTCGGCACCAATGGAGGTAGATTAAAGCTAGATGGCAGCACTAGTTTGGGCTGTAGAGGGGGTGTTCCGGGTTGGCCCGGAATCCCGAGTTGCCCCACCTTCCCCTAATTACTTCTTTTGGGCGTAAACCTTCCTTCACATTTTTTGTATATTTTACCTTCTTGTTTAATGAACGTCTTTAGACCTGGGGTCAACCAAGGATTGTTGATTATAAAAATAGGAATATTTTTGCTAATAATGGGGCAGGATTTATTAAATGCAGACCTTAATGTTTCCTGAAACTTTTTAAATTTGGTGTTTATATCTGTATGTGTGTCATCATTGAAGTCGGAACTTGCTGCACATAACTTCGTTTTAAATTTATTAAACTGATTATGCCTTGTTTTTTCTGAATTTAGCATTTGTGTACTTTAGGGTGTTTGCCGTTGTTTTCGTTTTCGTTGTGACGTAATTAGGGAGGTGGTCAGTTGGACCTGCAAAGAAGTATCCCTGTGTCATGTATGTACTGTAGGTCTATATCTGAATATATGCGGTCGACAAGAGATGATTTGGTAACGTCAGTATGGAGATGGGTTTGTCTGGTTACGTATGTTGATCGTTGGTTCCATAATGATTTAACAATGCAGTCTGTCCCTAATTTCATTAAATCTGCATTAAAATTTCCGAGGATGAAAGAATGAGAACTCTTTAGAGGGATATCTGAAGAGAACCTGTAAGGCAGTTTTTAAGCAACCGGTGCGCGGAGTTTTGATTACGATTTGCCAATACTATAATGTCTCTTTATTTTCCGTGTTATTATACAATTATGAGCAAATAAACAACTTAATAAAATGTATTCCTTGACTAATGTTCACGTTATCGTCAATCCTTTTTCTTTTACTAAAATATCACTGCATAAAGCTATTAGAGATGTATGAGGTGGTGAGATATAGGATTATGCGACAATTGAGCGAGTAAACATTGAGCGAGTGCACTTTGAGCGAGGGAAATTGAGCGAGTACAAATTGAGCGAGGGAAATTGAGCGAGTACAAATTGAGCGACTTGACGCATTCAGCGATAAGGCTAACTGAGCGAGTACAAATTGAGCGAGTGCAAACTGAGCGCAAACTTCACAACTTAACCTAACCAATTGTCAAGGGCATACAGTTGACCTAACCGGGCATACAGTTGACTTAACCGGGCATTCAATTAACCTAACCGGGCATGGATACCCCATAATGAATTATGGATACCCCATAATGAATTCGGGACCCGGAAAGGTAAGTAGTATCCCTAACCTAACCTATGCCTAGATGAGTCCCACTCGGACTGAGTTTCAGATTTGAGTTTCCGACGGTTAAATAGAAATTAACCCTATAAGAAATATGAACAAGTAAACGTTTGCTTGCAACGTCTGATCGAAGGTGATAATAATGAAAATATTCTCAACTTTCTGCGTAATGTTTCCTACGATTTGGAATTTCATATATAATTAATTCACTGCTTAACTTATTATATTTTTAAATCTGTTTTGAATAAATATACATTTTAATTAAATATATGTTTTAAATAAATATTTTTTACAAGGTGAATGTTTATTATTTTTGCGTCAGTTTGCGCTCAGTTTGCACTCGCTCAATTTGTACTCGCTCAATTTGTACTCGCTCAATTTCCATCGCTGAAAGTGCACTCGCTCAATATGTATTTGCTAAATTGATGCAGTCCCGAGATATAGACCCTGAGTGAAGTGGTTCCCAATTGCCGGTCCGCGGTATTTTATAGCTGATGTTTGCCGGTCCCTCTTGTGTAGAAGTTTAAGAACCACTGTTGTAAGGAACTAATATATTTATCTGCGCTTCTGTTACGTGGTCTCTATATTGCCAACATGTCGAGAGTGATTTTGTCAACAGTAAGATTTACCGCGCATGTTTCAATGTGGCGTAGTACAATAGAGAGTAGATAAATTTTTGTACATTTTGTAATATTTTCTATGTAAATTTAAACGCCGCCTCCTCTTCTTTCTGTGCAGAAAGTTCCCCCTTCCCCCCTAAAAAAATGGGGACCTCTAAGGGAAAAGAGATGCTTATACGGTTCCTGCGCGAAAGTTTTTGTGAATATAATTATTGAAAGTATTTTGGAAAATATCTGATAAAAATAGTTCTATTTTCATTTCATAATTATTTGAGAGTATAACATTTCTTAAACCTCTTAAACATCAATCAAGAAGAGAACATGAAAAAGACTCAATAATATTCTTTTTAGAGTATTTGTGCAATCCTATTACGAAAGATTTGCTGAGGTATTTTGTGAGTTCCACAATCTGGTTTGTGTTTTAAAGCTTAGAAAGTATAACAGAAAAAATTCTCGGCATTTTTCCAAAAGCTTACACTTACATTATATATATATATATATATATATATATATATATATATATATATATATATATATATATATATATATATATATATATACCGTCTTATTATTAGATGCACTATGAAAGGCGAAAGCATTATTCACTCTAAAATAAAACTTGACGTGTCTGAATGTATTTTACACACAAACGTATAAAATCTGTAAACGTATTTTGATAAAAGATGTTATGGAATAGAAAATGGGTTTGGGGCTGAAACATGTTGTAAGGGACCTTATACACTGTAAGCACTCTCCAAATTGAAGACCTGACAGACACTAACCGGGAACTTACTGGCTCTCTGTTTGACCCTCTATACCAAAAATGGAACCTATACTTTCAATGTTTGAAACCGGTATTTACTTGACACGTTACAATTGCAGAAAGACCAATTTTTTGTATGCAGGAAGAAGGGGCCAAGGGCGAATGCCCCCATTTATGCACTTCAACTTGAAAGTCTTACAAACGTTCCTGTTTAAAGTGTATGTTTTATCATTCAATATTTGTAAATGTAAACATGTTTTGATGTTTGTTTTGCATTTAAATGTAATTATAAACATGTGTGAACATGTTTTAGCAATGAAATGTGTGACTGTATTAATAACCAGTAAGAAATGTATGAAACTGGCACAGCGATGAGGCCAGACTAGCACTCTAAAAACTGTCCGCTGTGTGTACATTCTATCCGAGCGAGAAGACAGGACAAACGTAGTCTGGGTATAAAGTGTGTAAAGAGTACCCTCGGTATACCAAAGGTGCACCGAGAGTACACTCAAAGGTCTTCTTTAACCCAGGGCTGTGGAGTCGGAGTCGGAGTCGTGGAGTCGGAGTCGGAGTCGGAAGCAATTTTGGTGGTGCTGGAGTCGGAGTCGGAGTCGGTAAAAATGTACCGACTCCGACTCCGACTCCGACCTCAATATAAATTTTAATAAAATATGTTGTTTTGTGTGTGATATCACTGGCAGCTATGGTGGTTAAACCACTTAAATAATAAACACAATGTTTTCCATTTCAGACACTAATGCCATTAATTCATTTTTTCTTTTCAGATAATATTTTTTATTTTTAATGCTTATTTAATTTCGAGTTCTTTCTAAATTTCATAAGTTTTTAACTTTCAAGTCTAAAACCCCTTTCACAATGGCAAAGACACTTCCAACAAAGTCTGCAGTTTTTTAATATTTACAATAACCACAGATGGGAAACATTTCGTGTGTCAGTGTATGATAGAAGATGATGATGATGAAAATTATGTGAAGCAAAAATCAGTGGTTTTACTGGCTCTGATAAAAATGCACCAACCAGAGCATCAAATTTGAAAAGACATTTGCAGTGTTTCCATCCCAAAATTTTAGAAGTTGTCATTGAGAAAGATAGTAATAAAAACCTTCCAACTACTTCAAAGTTAACAAAAGATCAGAAATCTACTGAACGACAAGCACCACTTACAAGATTCTTTACTACAGACAAAGTTACCGTAACAATGACCACAGATGATGATGCTTCACGTGGTGGTGATGAAATGCCTCTTGTGTAATTATCATCATAGCAGATTTAGAATTAATATACCTTCGGAGTCGGAGTCGGAGTCGGAGTCGGATAGACAAAAAATTGAGGAGTCGGAGTCGGAGTCGCAGTCGGTTTTTTATGTGCCGACTCCACAGCCCTGCTTTAACCCCTGGAAGTGTACTCATTGTATTTTACATTTAGTTCCAGAGGACACAACTTGTCAAGAAGTTAATCGTTCCAACTACTCTCTATTTACTATGGGCCTATTTACAGGGTGGCGCAAAAATCAGGAGTCAAAGGAACCAGAGAGAATGGATCTTTTCCGCTCTATGGCCGCCATTATTTTTAAGTAAAAATTACTTTTTTAGTTACATAACTTATAATTTATTAGTTATAATTTGTAATTTATAAATTTTTTAGTTAAAAAACTAATAATTTATGCAATGATGACCCTTCGACTCCTGACTTTTGCGACACTCTCTATAAGTACCTTGGAAGTAGTTTATATTTTACATAGTACGCATGTTCGGTCCTTTTTATTCCGCTTTTTAGAGTGATGCCGCCATTGCGCTAACTCCTGCATTATTATTATTATTATACCAGCATCATCGGGATTCGAGCCCCCGACCTCAGTGTCCTTACTTCCTTTAAAGGAAAATGGTGTCACCCACTGAGCCTCGAACGCTGTCAACATGACTGTATTACCTCCGACTCCTAACGACAAAAATGTGAACTATACCTGACGTAAGACAAAATAATAAAAGTACCAAAAATTCACGCATCAAAAGTCGCTTGAATCTGCATTCCACAGAATCTTACCTTATGAACCTTATGCTGTTTCGTGCGTTGGTCTCTCTTCACACGGAGGTCAAGCTGGTGGCCCCGCCTCTATATACAGAATGACTTTTCTTCATAAACGAAGAGGCCATTTTTCCATAAATTGTTACTGTGAAAAACTATTTTGAAAGATTGATTAAAATTAGGTCAATCTGTGAATGAGCGATGGCCTTGTTCTTGTCACTAAATTTTTAATTTAGGTGGAAAAGTACGCAGATAATTAACTGCTTTTATGAAATTTAGGATTTTAAAGTTATTTGATTTGTATAAAACTGTCAGTTTTATACAAAAAAGATTAATAGAATCCAACAAATTATAAGTCTGAAATGATATATTCATTGTGAAATTTGGCTATTCAGAAATTTAAGTTTGAATTAATGTACTAAGTATGTTAAGCGTTCCCATGTCCCATCTACTACTGTTCACTTTAGTAATATAATCTTTTTTTGATATTTAAAAAAAAATTAATTGTCAAATACAGGGTGGTCCGAAAAAAAGTGTTCCCAGGAATAACTTCTTCTTTATTACATACATTTTTGGGAGGAACACCCTTTCTTGATCACCCTATATGATCATAAATATAGTTCTAAAGGGCAATTTATGTCTTTCATTTACCGACAGTCATATCTAGATCATCTCAGAACCTCATATCAGAGCATAATGTTAAACATGTTAAATCTCTGAATATGTTCAGCGGTAAATATGTGTTTAAAATGTAGGGACAAATACTGTATACCTGGTAACCTGGTAAAAGTTATGTACGTCGGTCTCTCTTCACACGAAGGTCAAACCGGTCAAACTGGTCAAACTAGGTTTTTTTTTTAATGCAGGAAGGAGGGGCCAAGGGCGAATGCCCGCAACAGCACCCTCCTCATAGAGAGCCAAAATCAAGGCCTGGGGTTTTCGAGATGCCTAGACACTCTGCATTTGAAAAATGGGAGGTTAAAGCCAGGCACACCCGGACTCATCCAGTACCGCCCTAAGCCAGGCATCTAGTCTTCTTTTGAAGATTTCAACTTTGACCCCTGTGACGTTCCTGAGGTCCTTTGGAAGCTGGTTAAAAAGTTTTGGACCCCTGACAACCAAGCTATTTTCCTTCAGTGTTGGGGGAACACTACACATTCTACCTTTCTTAATTTCCAGTGATGTTTGAATGGTTATTGGGTTCAGTTTGAGGTTTCGTACCAATATTTCGATCATTTTTCATATGTAAATTATGGGGTGTGTGTCTTCTTCTTTCCAGCGAATACAGATTTAATTTACAAAGTCTTTTACAGTAGTTGAGGTTTTTGCAGCCATCAATTAGCTGTGAAATTTCTTTGAATTTCTTTTAGTTTATTAATTTCTTCTTTTTTATATGATGGCGTCAAGACTGTGCAGTGTGTAGTATTCAAGTTTTGATATGATCAGTCAGTGGTTTCAGCAGAGAAATCATTATCTTCTCATCCTTTCTTTCAAAGGTTCTCAGCAGCTGTTCCGTAACTATTTTTGCATCATTTATCGTTATCTGGTTCCGTTTCAAATTTGGCATCATCGGTCATTATTACCCCAAAATCTTTTGCTTTCGAGCTTCTCTGAATTTCCTGTCTATCTGGGGCATATTATGCTGTCTGTTTAAGTTCTTCATTTCTTCCATATCTCAAGAGCTAAAATTTCTCTGTGTTAAAGTTCGTATTATTGTCTTTTGACCATTTGTATATTCTATTTGTGTCCCTCTGTAGGACTTCCAACTCTTCTGCATTGCCGATTTTTCTGCTGATTTTTGTATCGTTAGCAAAGGATGTTACTATATTGTTGTCATCTACTTCATTCCGTACATGTCTCTCAGCATGGTAATAAATAGGAGGGAGTGGAGCTAATACTGTTTCTTGTGGAAATGAGCTGCGTATTTCAGATTCTGATGATGATATACCTTGGATTTTTACTGCTTGCTGCCGTTCTCTGAGGAAGTTGTAGATTCATGTGTCCATTTTGCCTGTTATTCTCATGTGTTTCATTTTGCGTGATATTATGTCATGATCACATTTATCGAAGAATGCCTAGCAAAATCGTAGTTATCATTGCTCTCGAGTGCGGCTATGATATTGTTATAGTGCTCTCTTAGTTGTGATAGGCAAGATCTTCCTGATCGGAATCCGTGCTGGTTCTCATTGAATCTTTCTTACGTCTCCAAAAAGTCATATATTTTCTCCCTGACTATTCTTTCAAATATTTTGGTGAGATCTGATGTCGGTGACACCGGTCTATAGTTCTTTGCTTGAGATTTTCCCCCCCCACTTTATATATAAGAAAAATGTTCGCTCTTTTTAGTATGTTCGGTATTTCCCCCGTGCCCAGGTTTCTTCTCCATATCCATTAAAGGAGTATAGCTATTTCGTTCTTACAGTTTTTAATCAACAAGGCATTCCATTTGTCTGGGCCTGCAGCTGAATGTCACTTCATATGTCTTCCTTCTAGCTTTTGCTATATCTTCTGGGGTAAATTCAAAGTCAGTTATACATTCTCCACTTAATTCCTCTTCAAAGAAGTATTTCTGTCAGTTACTGCTTTGTCTCTATTTGGGGTAATGAAAGTTGATTCATATTGAGCTCTCAATATTTCACATATGTCTTTTAGATCATCGGTTAGCTCATATTTTCTTTCCTTGAGGGTGTGATAGTTGTCCGTGTTTTTGTTTTTCTTTTCGCGAAGCTATAGAAGTATTTTGGGTTATCTTTCCTCTTTTCTCTCTGAATGGCCCTTAATTATATATATATATATATATATATATATATATATATATATATATATATATATGTGTATATATATATATATTATTGTAATATATTCATTAAAGCCAAACATTTAAATGATTTTTCTGTTGACTAAAAACTAAAATTAAATTTCTACATTACGATATACTTTAGTATACGTTCAGTTATTATATACTGAATTATATTATTATATTTTCTGTTAAAATGGCTATTGGAAACTTATTGAAAATATACTGTCACCCACACATAGCAAATGACCATTGTACAACGCGGTAATAATGATCAATCAATCAGGAGGAGGTCCTGACACTAGCACAGCGCCCAGGTCAACTAATGCGGTCCATAACTCTGACTCCTGTATTATTATTATTACCAGCATCATCGGGATTCGAATCCCCGACTTCAATGTGTTCACTTCGTTTATAGGGAAGCGATGTGAGCTATACCGACGTTGGGTGTACGTTACCGTGGCGTACGAATTAACATTTTTAATAATCAGCTTTTGCATATCCAACATGAGAAGAGACGTTGTCTATGCTTCTAGGACAAAATCCCCCGTGGACAAAATCCCCTCGTGGACAAAATCCCCTCGCGGACAAAATCCCCCCGGACACAACCCCCCGGACACAATCCCCCCGCGGACAAAATCCCCCTAAGGCTTTATTAAAAAAATAAGAATACGACTGACTTTATTAAAGTTTTAACAAAAATATCACGACTTAACCTAACCAATCGTCAAGGGCGTACAATTACCTAACCGGGCAAACAAATAAGAATACGACTGACTTTATTGAAGAAGAAAAATTAAAAACACAAAGTCAAACAAAATTCAAAATTTAAAAAGACAAATTAAAAGCAATTCCCTTAAGAAAATCAAAAATAGACCTGTTGTTATAGTCTTGTACAATTTTCAAAATGCGAGAAGAAAAGACTTATACTTCTTCCTTTGCGGTTCTGTCGGCAAGCCAGCCAAGCTGGGCACTTGCGTTTTTTTTTGCGGTACTGCGGTACTGCGGTACTACCGCACTACCAAACCGGTACCGCATAACGCAGTACCGCAAAAAATGCGGTAGCGGTACTGCTGTACTTTCAGCGATCCTTTGCGGTACTGCGTTATGCGGTACCGGTTTGGTAGTGCGGTAGTACCGCAGTACCGCAAAAAAAACCGCAAGTGCCCAGCTTTGGACTCACTCTGCCAGCGATAATTTGAGAAATAAATGCTTGTTGGTAGCTTATTTCTTGCCCTAAAACTTTTAAAAATTTCCATATGTTTGGATGCGAGCATCCTGTTAGAGATGCAAAGCGTCTATGCCAGCCTTCGACAGAGTTATTTGTACGTGGAAGTTCTGTAATTGTTCTTGAGTACATATTCCAAATAGAAATGCTAAAAGTGGGTTCTCTTCGTCCTCGTCGGCATGGCCTTCCAATATAATTATCTTCAAAATAATCGAGAATTGGCAAACCTTCCACTGGTATAAAATCGTATAATTGTTCAAAAGCATCAACAACTTTTTCTGGAGGCACAAAAGCTAGAGCAGGTATCATTCGAATTTTTAAGGCAAAATCATTGTCATCTTGATATTTTTTCTGTAATCCGTGTTCCTGTATTTTTCGATAAATATTCTGACATAAATGGAAAAAGCACCCTTTCACTTCAAGTTCTGCAAAGTTTTTTCTCAAAGAATTTAGCATTGCCTTTTCAAAATCAATCATTGCACTCCTAATGGTGAAATCTTTTAAATTGCGTACTACTTGCAAAAATTTGTTATATGTTCCTTGAGTCTTATCAGGAATGAGTGCATAAATGCAGGGTATTGTGTGAGGATCTGTTAAAGCATGTATTGTGTGTGTATAACTGAGTGAAAATTTCAGGAACTACCTTGAACGTTCCATCAAAGAACCAATGCTGTGAATTTGCTAAAAAATCTAAGGTTTTGAGAGTACCAAAAATAATTATTTTTTTACCGTCTGTTGAAGAATCGTGTAATACAAAATTTTCTCCATCTGTAGTCTTGGCTAAATTTTCCGGTATAACTAGAGCTTCGGCAGAAGTTGGCAAAGGCATGCTATTTTCATTCAACTGTTTATAATGTCTAACATTACGACGAAGGTGGTGAAGGGGAGGAAGTTTAGCAACTACTTCTTCCGCTTGAGCAGAGCAAGTTTGTGTAATAATTTGCTGAGTAGTTTCTTGAGTTTCATAGGCACGCTTTTTAATTGCTTGGGCTACCTTTGTAGCCTCACATCGCGGATTATCCGGTGCGCGGGTGTGTTGATGCAACTTTTCAATTATTTCGTTATTCAACACTTTAACTTTAGCTTTGCATGTTGCTTGAGAACGTCGACGGTCACACTCGTAAGATATAACACCATTTGCCAAGTTTTTCTGCTTAACATAAATAAATCCGTCACACAGTAGTTTTGTTTGACCTTTATTGCTTTTAATAAACTCCATCACTAAGGGTTAAATAACTTCCAACACCTCTGGAGATGGAAAATAAACTAAATTTATGTCTAAACTTAAATTTCACGAAGCCTCTTTTCTTATTCTTATTCTTATTCTTATTGTGTTTTTAATTTTTCTTCTTTAATAAAGTCAGTCGTATTCTTCTTTTTTAATAAAGCCTTAGGGGGATTTTGTCCGCGGGGGGATTGTGTCCGGGGGGGGTTGTGTCCGGGGGGATTTTGTCCATGGGGGATTTTGTCCGCGAGTGGATTTTGTCCACGGGGGGATTTTGTCCTGATACCGTTGTGCATATACCTACAATGGAATAATGTCTCGCAAAATGTTACAGAGTAACAAGCTAACAATAATAATGATTGGGGTTGTTTAACCTCATTCGCAACATCTAAGGTCATATGACGGAGGGGACCTACAGCTTTACGTGGGATCCGAACCACGGGTCGCTGCATAATCTGGACACGGAGGACGGTTTCCCATCCAACTATTATCCAGACCCAATGTCGCTTAACTTCGCTGATCAACGGGAAGCGGTGTTACGACATTGGCTACGACTTAGCCCAACAAGCTAACAAAGACCTGCTAAGACCCACTCTAGGTTAGCCCAACAAAGAAGTAGAGAAAATAAAGGGAAAATAGAAAAAAACAAATGAAAATAGAGGATAGTAAAGACTATGCTTACACTTACAGACACGTATAAGGTTTCGTATGGAATCAAACGCGTGATATCGTTTGATACACGAGTACGGGCTATTCAAATAATTCATCCGATTTCAACTGAGAATACTTCCGTACCTATCAACCGTGCATCAACTGGGCATACACCACATGAAGAGGAAATCTCCAAGTTTTACAAGATCACCGCGAGAGGGCTCCAAAGTCACCGCGCCGTGGCCTAGCCTAGCAACAAACAGTCAGTGTGAAAATGGCGTCCGCACAGCAGAAGGCGTTTTGTGTGTTGCAGTTTTCGAGCTGTAAATCGGTAGTCACAGTGCAGCGTGAGTTTCGTCGACGTTACAGAACAGATCCACCGGGTGCTCAGAGCATCCGTCGGTGGTATCGGCAGTTCGAGGAAACAGGATGTTTGTGTAAAGGCAAGTCCACAGGACGACTGCGCGTGTCTGAGGATAATGTGCAAAGAATCAGAGAGAGTTTCCAACGTAGCCAGAGGAAATCAACAAACCGCGCCAGTCGAGAATTGGGACTTCCTCAGACGACTGTTTGGCGTGTTTTGAGACGGCGCTTGCATATGAAGCCATACAGGTTGCAACTGTTGCAGGCTCTACGGCCGGGGGACAAGTTAAAACGACAGAACTTTTGCGATCTTATGCAGGAGGCTATGGAGGATGACGAATTTGCTCCCCGCCTGGTTTCAGTGACGAAGCAACTTTTCATTTAAGTGGCAAGGTGAACCGTCACAACCTTCGCATATGGGGCACGCAACACCCACATGCAACAATCGAGCACGAGCGCGACTCACCTAAAGTTAACACCTTCTGCTCCATTTCCCGGGCAAAGGTTTACGGCCCCTTCTTTTTCATGGAAAACACAGTGACTGGTCACTCCTATCTCGATATGCTGCAGAACTGGTTATTTCCCCAATTGAACGAAGATTCCGGCGACTACATTTTCCAGCAACGCCGCCTCATTGGCATTTGGATGTTCGCCGTTTGCTCAACGAAGTGCTCACTCGCCGTTGGATTGGTCGCAGTGGGCCCCATGACTTGGTGCTCCACAGCTGGCCCCCTAGGTCGCCGGATCTTACACCGTGCGACTTCTTCCTTTGGGGGTACGTTAAGGATACTGTGTACGTGCCACCGTTGCCCACATCTTTGGATGAGCTCCGAACTCGCATTGTTACTGCCGTAGAGTCAGTGACAACGGACTTGCTGGAGCGAGTATGAGAGGAATTCGACTATCGTGTCGACGTTGCTCGTGTAACTAGGGGAAGTCACATATAGCATTTATGAGGTGAGAGACAAAATTTGGACAGTTTTTCTTTTGGTTGATGTATCAAATCACTTTGTATTTGTAACATTAAAAAATATTCTCATTTGAAATCAGGTGAATCATTTTGAATAGCCTGTAATTTCTGTCAGAACACTTATTTCTTTGAGTTTTAGAAAGAGTGTAGAATCTCTTAATTTATTTTTATTTATGTGTGAGGTTATTCGCTGTAATGTACAGAAATACGTTATGAGCAAAACTTTAATGACTAGTACAGGGTGTTCAAAAAGAAACGCAACCCCGAAACAGAAAGAAAAGGGTTAGGTTACACTGATATACGCATTCTCCAATGGGTTGCGTTTCTTTTTTAACACCTTGTGTATATACAGTGTAAGTAAGGTAAGCAATGTATTCTATTTCACTTACAACGGTGTAGGTCCTTCATAGTCGTAATTGTAAACCAAACAAAAAAAATTGTATATCAAACCAAAAAAATTTTGAATTCTTCATTTTTTAAATTAAGTCTGCTATTTTAAATTATTCTGTAAGATTACTGTAACATACACATAAAAAAAAACCGTGAATATAACCCAAAACCATGGTCATATATATATAACAGACTTAGCTTTCGTAAGGACTAGCCGGTCTGTTGCTGTTTGGTGTCCTTTGTAATTCAAACGATTAAGTCAGCCAGGCAGTGATTACGTAAACCAATTTCTTTTCTGGTGACAAACGTTAGAGGTTGTTTTAACCATTTGAATTTGGCATCAGACAACTTGGTATTATTTTTTTTCTGTTTATTGTATAGTACATTATGTGTACCGTGGTAGGACCTCGCTCATAACGCCAGTGGGATTTCTCCCAATCAATAATTTTTTAGCAGGAAAGCCAGAAATCGGTACAACTCTCAAGTTAACTAATACGGACCGTTTCTCTAACTCCCGAATGACTACTATACTAGCTAGCACCATCAGAATTCGAATCCCAGACTTAAGTGTCTTCACTTCGCTTATAGGGAAACGGTGGTACCTACTTAGCTACAGACGTTACATTACCCCCACCTGTATTTCCTCTATTTTTAAATATTTCTGTATGAATTTCATCATATTTAGTACATAATCTACTGTGTTTTTACTCTTTATTATTTCTGTGGTTCATTTTGGAGAAGTCAGATTCAGACATTAGATGAAAAGTCACATTTCGGTTTTTAACTATACTTAATTAAGTGATTCATATTTTAATGCATACGATTAAATTTTTAAAAATATTTTCGAAAGAGTAGGTGCTCGCAATAGTGAACGCTCAGGTGTCCTTCAATTCATGTATCTCTCTCCTACACTCAAAATAAAACTTTCTAAATTTAGAACTTATAACTTCTTTTTGAAGGTGCATTCTAGGGGAAGTTTTTCTTCTTTTTGGGTATGAAAGTTTCTTGTCAAATGATATAATAACTTCTTTTACTGATACATAACTTCTTCAAATAGAAGAAATAGTCTTCAAAACTTCTTTTTGAGTGATTTGAAACAATAGAAGATAATATTTCTATGTAAAGAAGGTTGCGGGACATCTGTTTTCCCGTGATAAGAAGTTTTTAATACCAGTAGCTTTGCTTCGCTTTTCACCAGCGTCTGCATGCAAACACCTTGCCCTGGTCTTTATTTGTCCCGTATTCTTGCTTTTTCTTTTTTCTTGGAACTGAAACCAGCATTAATTTTAGCATTACCGCAGCGGAACGTTGCTTGTGCACACCACACGTGTAACTTTTCCTTATTCCGTAAATTATCGTTATGAAGTGGACTCGAAGGAGGTTAAGTGTCAAGTTCTCTTTGTTGCGGGAAGTGGTATCGATTCTTGTAGGATTCTGCAGTGGTGGTATAAATACAACTTTCTCCAAACTCATTGTAATAAAAGAGATTTTGACTATGAGTGGACGGATCAATCCAGTGTTGAAAATTGTTGATTGTTGAACATTGTTGATTGAACATTGAAAACTGTTAATTGTTGAAAATATATCAACCATAATAAAAAATGTTATTCGTCTTTGCGATATTCAGAATAACGATTTAACTCACAACATTCTATACATTTTCAAAGATATGCAATACGTAAGCCTTCAATGAACGCAACATACGATCTATTTTACTTTTCAATACTTTCAGGTCTTCAACTGATGCCTAAATGATAATTTCTTTTCCAAATAAACTGAAGAATGATTCAAACTTCGCTAATGACAGATCAAACTTCAAACACCATTTTTGTTTGAATTCTGACTCGAGAGGATTATTTAGACAGTTCATTATTCCCACTAAAAGTTTGTGCACTTCGCCTTCCTGAAGAATATTGGAGGCGAATCGAACGAAGCCTTTGAGAAGACGTAATGCACAACGTATATAATTAACTAACTTTTAATTCCATGTAAAATGTAGGTAAAGCCTCTTCGTAAAGAGTTAGAGCGAACTATAGGGAAGACTACAGAGTTTAGAAATCAAAAACGCTTTTATAAGTACGCAGATTGTGAACGTTGTCTCGAACAAATTTACGATATTCGTCTTTTAGGTCGAAACTCAAATTTCAAACCACTTTATTAATCCAAGTCACAATGAACAAAGAATTTAATTAATATGAAATCTGATAAAAACGACACACTAATTATAGTAGTTAATGTAAGTGATTAATTATTATAATTAATTATTATAATTAATTATTATAATTAATTATGGTACTTTTGCATTAACCTCCCAACACTAATTTTTTTTCTATAATGGAAGGAAAATAAAGTACGTTAGCAAAACACTTGCGGCGGGCTGTTTTTAACCTAACCTAACCTAACCAAACCTAACCTAACCTAACCTAATCCCAACACTAATTTTTTTTATAATGGAAGGAAAATAAAGTACCATAACCAAAACCAAACCAACATTATATAAAAAAATTAGTGTTGGGAGGATAATGCAAAAGAACCTTAATTATTATAATTATAGTTTATTTAGTTATTTATTTACAAATATATATAGTTTTTATAGATAAGTATAGGTTTATCATTAAATACAAATGCTATATACAGTTGTAAACTGCCTTTAGCAACCGTGCACGAGGCTTTACAGGCCCAAATCTACTAATTACATATAATTATAATAATAATAATAATTATTATATTATATAATAGATATGATTACAAGGTTTTTATAGATATTTATAATAGACTTAAAAAACTAAAGGGAACTTACAGACTATGACATATAGTCCAGTGCTGTCCAACTTCTATAAAGCGCGGCCAAGATGTTGCCTATAATCATATACTGTTGGTTAATACGACTTAGGAACCCACTGAATGTTGTTCTCCCTACTAGAAATGACAAAATAGGGAAGAAAATTCAGAAATGAAATTTGGAAAACGTCCGGGCCGCAAGTTTTACAGTAGAGACTAGGACAAATACTTTTATTAGACTTCAGTACAAAGAATAATGAAATGTGAAGTGTGATGAAAAATGATGAGAGAGATTTTTAAAAGAAGGATTATGAGAATTTTAAGGAGAAAGAAAGGAGTACTTTGAGTAACTTTGGAATTTGTTAATTTATAATCGTTTTATAAAAGATGAGAGAAAACATTGATTGTTTTTAATTCATTCGGTAGATTGTTCCATAAGTCCAGTGCTAAATAAGTATAAGAATTTCTACTACATTGAAGAGTATAGTTTGGCTTTGAGATATTATTATAGTCACTCTCCATATACCTTGTTTGATGTTCGTGACATATCTGATTGTTCATTATATTCTCGACTAATATGGTCAGAGCAGATTGTTTTGTAACTGTGAACATTAGGGAACGCATCTGTATTTCAAATGTCTTTAAATTTTAATATATGCAATTGCTTGAAGATTCCTGTTTTTGAAACCACCAAAAACAAAGGTCCCCAAGTAAATATGGGGAAGAAACTATATGTAAATACTATGTGAAAGGAATTTGCAGATATAAGGGAGGAGAATGTATTTACGAACACCCTTCTGTGTGCATTGTGCAACTATTTTTACAATAATGGTCACTGCAAATTTGGTGGGAAATGCAAATTCTACTATCCGGTCATTTGCAAGACCTACGCGACTTATGGAACCTGCCAGTACGGGAGAAAATGCTACTACCATCATCTCCCGACAAGTTCAAAGGACAAAGGACAAGTTTCAAATGACAACAGAAGGAATGTGATTAAAAAAATATGTACCCAAATAGCAAACAAAACACAAATAGCGCAAAATTTTTTCAACATCTCGGAAACAATACGACTGCTAAGTCTCATACAGCACATGCAGCTGACACAGCTGGGAACCCTTGAACCGGAACGCTTCACGGCAAGAAGCTACCAGAACAGGTAGGCGGGAACGGATCCATCTCGGAGGACCACAAGGCTACAAAACACGCGATACCAAAGGACAACGAACTTAGAATGCACAAGGGGCAATGAAAATAAAGAACATAAACATTGTCGTGGCAAATACAAAAAACTTCACTTTTTTCTACGTGAAGGTCAAAATATGATAATAAAAACCCATTCTAATAGACAGAGTTTATTTCCACAACAGTTTCGATGCCCACTGGCATCCTCTTCGGGTGGATACAGAAAAGGATGCCACCCGAAGAGGATGCCAGTGGGCATCGAAACTGTTGTGGAAATAAACTCTGTCTATTAGAGTGGGTTTTTATTATCATATTGTCGTGGCAAATATTCAAGGAATAAAACCGAACAATTCACTAAACAAAGTTTCGTACCTGAAAGGTTTTATGGACGAAACAAGGGCGGACATCGCATGCCTCACAGAAACACATCTTAAAGATTGCCAAGGAAACTGCGATAACTGCGAACAGTGTATCGATAAGAAAGAATTGCATATCAATGGATTTTCAACTTATTAAGAGCGGATAGAACAACGAGACGTAAAGGTGGCTGTGCTATTTACATACATGAGAGGCATATGACAGACGGTAATAAGTAAATCCAACAGCTTTGTGGAAACCCTTGCAGTGAAAATAGAGAAACTAAACGTGGTCTGATGATATCAGAACCCTAATAAAGTCCCTAAACTCTCCATCCCCTAATATAATACTCTGCGGCGATTTTAATTTCCCATTTATAAAATACAAAAGGGTGGGTAGAAATATATTTATACAAGATAAGGGGGGCACAAGAGAGGACCAGGAGCAAGCAAAAATGCTGATGGCTCTCACAAACGAGTTTATGCTGACACAGGAGATAACAGAAAATACCAGGAAAAATAACTGCCTAGATCTGGTATTCAAAAATAACACGAACTTGATTGCCGATATAAAAATAACTCCAATTATTATCTCAAACCACAATATAATCGAGTTATCAACAAATATGGCGATAACTTTAAAAGACAATATACATACGGAAAGAAGCAAATTTGGGGCTTTTAACCTAAACTCCGAGACCATAAATTGGGAAGAAACCAGATCACATATGGCCCAAATAGAGTGGAGAACAGTTTTCGAGAATAAAACAACTCAGGAAATGCTAACAACCTTGGAAGAAAAGACGTTGAGAATTTTGGAAAAATATGCTCCGAAAGCACAGCCAAAAGGAAAGAGGAACTGGCTAGAGAGGCAAAAGAGAAGAATATTCCGCAAAAGAAAGAGAGTAGCGACGAAGTTAGCAAAGTGCGGAGACAACAATGCCAGGAAATTAATACAAGAAAAACTGGAGAGTATCAATAGGGACATACAAACTCTGATAAAGGGCCAGACAGAGAGGGAAGAGGAAAAGGCGGTGGAAGCAATAAAAGAAAGTCAAAAATACTTCTACAGCTATGCGAAAAGTAAAACAAAAACGCGCGCTACTATCGGGCCCTTAAGGAAAGGGAATAATGAACTAACAGACGATCTAAAAGAAATATCTGAAACATTGAGAACCCAGTATGAATCGGTCTTCAGTACCCCAAAACGTGACAAAGCGATACCTGACATAGATGCCTTCTTCGAAGAGAAATTGCAAGGAGAATGTATAACAGACCTTGACTTTACCCCAGAAGATGTAGCGAGAGCTATAGGACAAATGAAATCACATTCAGCTGCAGGTCCGGATAAATGGAACGTACTATTAATTAAAAACTGTAAAAATGAAATAGCTACACCCTTGTACTGGATATAGAGGAGATCCCTAGACACTGGGGAAATACCGAGCATCTTGAAAAGAGCAAACATTGTCCCTATTTATAAAGGAGGGGATAGATCTCAAGCAAAGAACTATAGACCAGTGTCACTGACGTCCAACCTCACCAAAATATTTGAAAGAATAGTCAGAGAGAAGATCTATGACTTCTTGGAAACACTGGAAAAATTCAATGAAAATCAGCACGGATTCCGATCGGGAAGATCATGCTTATCACAACTTATAGAGCATTATAACAATATCCTAGATGCACTTAAAGGCAATGAAAACTATGATGTCATATACACAGATTTTGCTAAAGCTTTCTAAAAGTACAATCATGGTATAATAGCACATAAAATGAAACCTATTGGAATAACGGGCAAAGTGGGAAAATGGATCTATAACTTCCTCAGAGAACGAATGCAGGTCGTCAAAATTCAAGGTGTATCATCATCAGAATCAGAAGTACGCAGCTCAGTACCACAAGGTACAGTGCTGGCCCCACTCCTGTTCATTATCATGCTAACAGACATAGACAGTGGAGTTAACAGCAACAGCATAGTAACATCCTTTGCGGACGATACAAAGATCAGCAGAAAAATCAGCGATGCAAATGAAGTGGAGGCTTTGCAGACGGACACAAACAAAATATACAAATGGTCAGAAGACAACGATATGACATTTAACACCGAGAAATTTCAGCTCTTGAGATATGGTAGAAATGGGGAAATTAAACAGACTGCATATTATGCTCCAGATAGACAGGAAATTCAGAGAAGCACGAAAACGGTCGACTTGGTGGGGGGGGGGGGGTAATAATGACCGATGATACCAAATTCGAGACATAAAATCAGATATCAATAAACAAAGCAAAAAGAGTCGCGGGACAGGTACTAAGAACGTTCAAAAGGAGGGACAAGACAGTAATGATTCCCCTGCTGAGAACACTGATCATACCAAAACTTGAATGCTGCTCAGTTTTGACGTCCCCATATAAAAAGGAAGAAATTAATAAACTAGAAGAAACTCAGAAACACTTCACAGCCAAGATTGATGGCTGCAGAGAACTCTACTGGGAAAGACTACGCAAATTAAATCTGTACTTCCTGGAAAGAAGAGAGAGGTACACCATTATCTACATATGGAAAATGATCGAAAAAATGGTACCAAACCTCAAACTAAACCCAATTACTATCCAAACAACGCTGGACAATAAGAAAGGCAGAATATGTAGTGTTCCCAAATTAAAGGCCTCATAAGGGACCTCCTCAACTCTGAAGGAAAATAGCTTGGTTGTCAGTGGCCAAGACTTTTTAACCAGCTTCCTAAGGACCTCAGAAACGTTACAGGGGTCAAAGTTGAAGTCTTCAAGAGAAGACTAAATGCCTGGCTCAGGACGGTACCAGGTGAGCCGGGTGTACCTGGCTATGTGCAATGGAGAGCGCAAGAGAGCAACTCGCTCCTCCACCAAGCCAGGACGAGAGGCGGGGCCACCAGCTTGACCTTCGTGTGAAGAGAGACCGACGCACGGAACCGCAACGAGGTTAACGAGGTTAAACGAGAATTTCGAGTTTTTTATCTATATTTTCAATATGTTGAGGAAAGGGTAGTTTATCGTCAGACGCAACTTCTAATAATTTCCCTTCAGTGATGCGCGATATCAAGTGCAAGTCGACAATAATATTAAAGTCTGGTATTAATTTTTTTTTTGTGATTAGCAGGAAGTTGTCTTTTTAATTTAAGGATAATTTATTGGTTTTCAGCCAGTTGCATACTCTTGCGATGTCTCTATTTACTATTTCGTTAAGGAATGTAAATATTACTCCCTGAGTATATCAGGGAGGGTTCATCCGCGTATTGGAAGCCTTTCCCGTTTTGAGAGTTGTGAGTCATTTATGTAAATCAGAAATAGTAGAGGGCCCAAAATGCTTCCTTCCCGGTGATAATGTTATTATGTTTGATGTATTGACTTCTGTTGTATAGGTACGATTTAAACCAATTTAGAACAAAGTTATTTAAGCCATAATGAGATAATTTACAAATATGTCGTGAGAGATTGTATCAAAGGCTTTGATAGGTCCATAAGCAAGAGGACAGAAGACTCTTTATTATTAAGGTTTTTATACAGCACATATAATACGGCTGAAATCACATCGCTTGTTTTATGGCCCTTCCCAAAATCAAAATTGATACTTCGATAGCAACATGAAATATAATAAATAATTGTAAGAAAACAACAATATGTGCTTTGTCTGATTTCTCTATGAATAATTTTAAATGTGTTTATTTACTTGCTTCAAGGGATATGTTAAGGTCATGTCGCAATACCACTTCCAATTCGGTCAGTTAATTTAACAGACGTTGGGTCTGTTCAGTGTTTGGAAGGATGACCGTGCTCTGGATTCAGATGATTTAGTGACCCATTAACTGTGGGTTCTCCCCGTCATATGAACTTTGCTGTTTATATGGAGATCAAACAACCTCCATATATATATATATATATATATATATATATATATATATATATATTAACCCCTAATTAGACCGATGAAATAATGCGGTGCGGACAGTACCAAATGAGGGTATAACCTCAACCTTAGGACTGCAGCCCCGCCGCTTCAGCAGTGGATTAGGGGTTTGCAAGATTGCCTGGCGTAGCTAGCCACTGTAGGAGCAGTGGGGATGCAAATAGCCCTATGGAGCGTTTAATATATATATATATATATATAGTGAAAAATGAGAGGACGAGTAGATGATACATAGTGAAGTTTATTGGCAAACATTTCGGAAAAATTTTATTCCCATCATCGGTGCTAAAAAGTTAAAAATAATGTAAGAAAAATAATTAAATATAATTAACAAAAAATTATACAAAAATATATTGAGATAATTATCATCATATAATATATTAATAATATATTTATATTAAGTGTAGAAAATAGATAAAAAGTCTAAAAAAAAAGATAAACAGTTAAAATAAGCAAAGTTTAAAAAGAGATAACAAATATTTTAACAATATCTTATCAGGTTTTAATAGAAGTCTGTAATTAACAAATTGTGAAAGAGTTGATAATTGGGTAAATATTGAGATGTTCATGTCGGAATTGTTCGAGAATTGAGATGAGTGATTGAACGTTTCTTTTCCGGTGGTTAAGCAGGAGAGGTCATCTAGCTATGTTTTGGTTGAAGGCAGAACTATAGCCGTTCAGGGTTGGTTTTATACTGAGAATATGCAGGGATTCTAGAATGCGGAGGTCGGTTGGTTGGTATGTTGAATTAATAATTTTGAAGTTGATGGGGAGCAGGGATGGTTGTGGAGATAGCAATGATTCCTTCTTATAGCTGATTTGGACAGTTTATTTGAAGGTTGTGATGTTATGGTACAAATACCGCGATGCTCGTCCACTCTTATGGACGAATTATATTGGCAGCACTATTCGCCAATATCAGAGTCCTGTAGTTTCGTTGTGGAGTAGACAGCGTTCGATTTATTTGAAGAGCTAAAATGTTTAAAATGTTTTCTGTTCCTCCAGTGTAATGATAATAACAATAATGATAATGATGATGACAATGATGAAGTTTATTGGCAGGAAAGAAATCCCATAAAAAGTACAATAATGTGCATAATTATGCGTCACAGATTATTGTATATACTCTGCCTTGGGGGATGCATTGTCTGTAAAACCAACGTATAGATACAAGAAACCCGCAATTAAGAATCTATACTAATATAAAAAATCAGTTAGTAAGGAGGAGTCTGCGCGCGTAACGCCTCTCCTGACTTTGCAATATTTTCACCCCCTTTCAAGATCTATAATTCTCGGATTAATTGTGGTGATTGTTTTATGGTAATTTGTCATTTTTGGAAACAGGTGTATTGAAGGCTAAAGCCTAAATTGCGTGTCTACTCAACTTCCACGCAATGAAATCCCGGGTCGCCCAACTGGCGGTCGATCACGAAACATTTTTGAGCCGATTGCAGCGAGGCAGGAATGAGCATTTTCCCAGAATTGCAACAATTGTAGAAAATAATTACAACAAAAATGTTGATAATTCATACGACGATTTGTAATTTATAACAAATTACTTGAATCTAGTTTCTTACCCGAGTCAAGATGGCTTCATTCAAAGTTATAAAGAAAGGTTGAATTTACAGTTTAACTCATGTGCGCTAATTATCAATTATTAAAAATTGGTATACTTAGAATACAGCCACTTTTCAAAAATTTGAAATTTTGTCCTTTCTTACAAGTCAATATAACAAATATAATGAGGTGGGATATGACTACATTTATAATGTATGGAAGTCGGAAAGAGGTAGGGATGGGATGTTAGGGATGCAATGCAGATAAGCTATTCGACAACTATATTCTTAAACTCTGCCTGGCCAGAGTTTAATAATATAATAATATAGCTAAATTCTTCCCCTTCTCACCCCCTCAAAAGGGGGTGGACACCAATTATATAATATCTCTTCATTCCAGTAAGTTGCTATTCACTGTTCTGACCTTTTTTCCCCGCTTTTAGAATCTTCTCCAATAACTGAAATTTAAATTCGTTATTCTTTTGTTTCAGTTAATTGAAGGTTTATAATACTTTTTGAGGGGGGGAGGGGGTCAGAATTTATTCTTGATTATTGCCGTTAAACATCCACGAGACGTCTTTTTCTATACAAATAAAGTAAAACTATTAACTAATATATATATATATACAGGGTGACGCAAAAGTCAGAAGTCAAAGGGATATTGTATAAACTATACATTTTTTTAATTAAAAAAGTAATCTTTATTTAAAAATAATGGCGGTCATAGACAGGGGCGGACTGACAGCAACCTGAACCCTCGGGCATAATGAGGTCCTGGGCCCCTTGAAATCCGATTTTTCTCATATTACAGTTCGATTAAACACTTGAGACCCAATTGAGAACACTCTCACTGTTTTATGATGACTGCGGGCCGGGGCCGCCGGGACCCCTAATGGCCCGGGCTCTCGATCCATGCCCAATTCCCCGACCGCTCAGTTCACCCCTGGTGATAGAACGGAAAAGATCCATTCTCTCCGGCTCCTTTCATTCCTGATTTTTGCGCCACCGTATATATATATATATATATATATATTATAATTATGCTTTCATGACTGATGGAAAGGATGAAATTAGGTAATATGAGAATCAAAGTGTCTTTATATAATATATATATAATATATATGGTAGGAAGCTACTGTAAGTAACTACTATCCAGCAGTATATATATATATATATATATATATATATATATTATACTTTGATGAATGAAAAGACTTGAATTACTGTAATATGATGAGGAAATTTTCATTTCATTATTTAATGCGGTTTCTTTGGTTAACATTTTCCGGACAAAAGTTTTCACTATTATTATTATTAAATATATATTATATACTGTGTGTGTGTGTGTATATATAATTTTATTCATAATTTTCCTTACGTTTACTGACCAACTCTTGAATTTTTTTGGGGGGGGGGGCGACTTAGTGATTATGTGGGGTTTCGCTGTGGTCATGGCGGGACTCGGGTTTCTCAACCGGAATCCTGGGTGGAAAATGGTTTTACCTTAAATCTCCAGAGAAGCGCAGCAATTCCTAGAATTTCCCGGGTTTTATAAAGTATTCTAAAAACGTTATTTCAAATAGCTTTACGTTAATTTACTACTATTTGTATCTAGAAAATACAAACATAAAGACTATGGTGACAAATTTATAATAGCACGAATCACGTTGCGTTGTACAACTCGAATCGTGCCTATAATATGCCCTGTATGATGTTGTGCGTGTGTAATATGACTGGTATTTTTTATGATTGACTCGGACTGAAAACCAGTCATTTGATTTCCCTGAATCGAACATTTTGCGTTTTAGTGGATTTTAATTTCGGTTATTATTTTCAATTGAGTGTCACACCTTTTGCTGTTGATTTTTTTTTTACTAAAAATTAGAAGTGTATAAAAGGTGTTGTGTTTGTATAAATTACACTGTAATATAATTTATTTTTGTTGAACTGCAAAGCTGCAAATTAGCATTGTAAGTATAGCCGCTAAGGCTATATACCGTATTTATGTTTCTGCAGTGTTTGAAACTCGGCCTAGGCTCTATCCTTTATTATATTTATCATTATTGTGTTAACCGTTTAAGGACAGAAGATGCCAATTGCTAACGTTTCAAATACACGCATTCATGACTTAACTCTACAAAAAATTCAGGGCTGAAAGGGTTAAAATAATTATATATTTAATATTAACTAACTAATCTAGATTTAGCTAATGCTTAAACATTTTAAGACTTTATTATCATTATTTTTTATAAACCGGGAAATCCCGTGATCCCGGGACAATGGGCGATTTTATCTCGGAAAACCGGGATAGTGAAAACCCCTGAAAATGAGAAACCCTAGTCGGGACGCCGTTTCTAGTATAAGATCACTTAAGCGACGTTAAGTTTGGGTACTAGTTCGATGGGCGACCGTCCTCTGCGTTCAGATGATGTATCCACCCGTGGTTCAGAGATTTCACGTTAAGTTGTAGGTCCCCGCTATCGCAACAACTTAGGGGTTATTCTAAATTGTGAAATGCATTTTTAACTTTGAGCTGAATTTGTAAGGATAATTTATGGACACCTTCTAAATCACTTTATAGCAAGCATCCGTAGCTCAGTGAGAAACACGGTTTTCCTATAAGCGAAATGAAGACAATAAGTTCGGGGGTTCGACTTCCGCTGGTGCTGTTAATAATTAATCCAGGAGTTCGCGCAATGAGAAGCACTAGTTGGCCTGAGCGCTGTGTCAGTTTCTGAACTTCCTCACGCGTTATTATTATACGGGGTGTCCATAAATTATCTTTACAAATCAATTGAAATTGAATTGGATTTGTAAAGATAATTTATGAACACCCTGTATATCAAAAGATTTTAAACATTTTTATTGTTGCAAAAGGTTAATATTAAAGAAGCGCTTTAATATTTTTTCAATGCGCTAAACTTTCGTCACCTTTATCTTTGGTCTTCGTACTTGGTGTGGGTATGGTTCATTGATATTGGTATTGGTATGGGTATGGCTTTTCTCATTTATCAAAGGTTTATTTCTCACTGACCTTGAAACACTGTACAGATACATCAATTCTTTCATTGAAAATTAAACAAACGTTATTTCAAATTAAAGTGAATTGTCTTTGTTATAGCGACATATTGTAATATGAATATTAATGGGGCGCGAGAGTAAGCCCCGTTCGGTATGCTCATTAGTTGGATGGGTGACCCTCCTTCGAATCTCATGCGCGTATAAAGTCGTAGGTTCCCCTCCTACACGTGACCTTTGCCGTTTCGAAGGAGGTTGAATAGTGTAGCTTCAAATATTAAAAATAACCGAAATATGAATATATTCCTTACTTAATATTAACCCTTTCACCGCCACGTTATGGTGGTGGTATATATATATATATATAATATATATAATATATATATATATATATATATATATATATATATGTGTGTGTGTGTGTGGGTATGGCATGTCAGACACGGATTTATGGCAACGAATATACACGGGTTTGGCGGTGAAAGTGGTTAATATTTTACTACAGAGTTATCTTCATGGTAGTTCTAAAATATCTGTTAACAAATTTAACTGAATTTATAACGCTCTTTTAAATCTATTTAAGAACTTTAATCCAGGAAATACCATAATTTATTTTATGAAAATTTATTTAATTTTGCTTCCCATCATTTCATGTTATTCAGAATTAAGGACTAAAATTAAGGACTAAAATTAAGGACTAAAGTTAAGGACTAAAATTAAGGACTAAAATTAAGGACTAAAGTTAAGGACTAAAATTAAGGACTATCAGAACTAAATAGGATATTTTACTTCCTTGAAAGTTTAAACCTTAAATTTGAGTTCCACTTTGTACAAACTAAATCCAGAGATGAGCATAAGCTTCAATTTATGCAAGTCTGTTATTAAAAAAAAATATACATATATATATATATATATATATACTGTATATATATATATAGAGAGAGAGAGAGAGAGAGGAAACTTATTATGGAGTTGACCGCCCGTTCAATTGTGATAACTCAAAGCTCATAATATCACTCATAATATTTTGGAATATGTGCTTTCTAGCGTCACAATTTATATGCATCACAATTTTGCATTTTGCATACTCTACAGCAAGGATTACCAACCTTTTAAGATCGACGTACCACTTTTTTGCCATCCCATCCTGCTTTCTAAGTACCACCATTAACCCTTTAACGACGGATGGTACCTTAAGGTCGACCAGAAATAATAATATAAATTGTACTACAATGCCTCGTTTCTATAAATGTTTCTACGTGTTTATATATAGATGTCATTTAGTTGTCGGGAAAGGAACCCAAAATGTGTATCATTTCAGTGACTAGTTACTAAAATATTTAGTTTTCAATAACAATAAAACCTATACGTTCTGGTAACAAGAGTGACCGCATATGCTGCGGACTCGTCCGTAAAGGGTTAAGGAAGGAAGGTGCACGTACTACCTAATCAAAATCGTAGAGCGAGACGAGTGTGGTGTTCAGTCTTGACTTTTCAGCCTCGTCTAGAAACTAATATTTATTCTAATGGTATTCGTCGACATTTGTAATGAATCAAAATCTTGATTTTGACCTTGGGCGTTCTTCTTAAATAATTTGGAATTTAAATGGACTGCAAAACCGCAGTCGGGGAGGTTGTGTAGGTTATTCATCTATACTAATAGTATTTTTTAAAACATTATCATCACAGTAATTATCACTTAACAAACTGCTAATTATTTATAATGATAATAATGATAATGATAAGCTTTATTGACAGGATATCACACTTTTGCGTACTACCTAAAACAACTCCCCGTACCACAGGTTGTGAATCGACGCTCTGCAGTTAGAAAATGACACTTGTAATGATATGAACTTTCCTTCATCAGTTGAAACATGCTAAAATACGTAAAAAGTCCTAAAAACAGAAGGAGTTTTTATACTCAAAGCGACGAAAACCAAGATTTAACGACTGACGGTTGGTTTGAGAGAGTTAGAATGTCTGCATTATTCCGCATTTCTACTGGTGTCTCGTGGCTCGATCAGTTAGGGCACCGCCCGTCAGTGCTGCGACTCCGCTGAGTCCTGCATTCGAACTCCAGTGCTGGATAGAGCTGGGTGGTTGTCTTTTCTGTATCCTCCGTCACGACAAAGCGACGGACCGGTATCCTTTATCATTGACTCGAGCTAAAGTAGGCCAGGGTCGGCCAACTACCACCAACTTTCTTGGGAGATATGGAACAAAGTCGTTACCTTTTTTGCTGCATTTCTCCGACAGCGTTGAAATTATATGAAATATAAAGTTTATAAATTTTATTTTATATAAAAATCAATTATTTTAATAATATTAATTATAATTTTAATTTAATCATTAATTTTATGCGGGTTTTTTTTTTAAATATCCGATCCTGAATCAAATACTTTTTTAAATTTATTTTAATATATAGGCAAATGGAATCACAATTTACTTTAATAATTTTCTATTGATGCCGCAAAGATTTTAATATTACTTTTGGGGGTTTAAAAAAAGGATTATAAATTCATAATATTATACTTTTTATGACTTTGCGCAACACTTAATGAGTTCTTTATTTACGCACGCCTAAAATGGACAGAAAAGTGAGTGTTTTCTCAGTGAATCAAGGCCAGTTCGAAGCATTTAAAAAAAAAAAACAAGCCTACACAGTCAGATACAAGTAATCCCTCACCATCAGATATCTCAGTAAACAGTATGCAAAATCAAGAACAGGATTTTCGAGGATGGAGCGTACAAGCCAAAACAAAGATCCGGCAGTCGCCGACAAACGACTCAACGCAGTGATAATGCGATTAGAAGGAATGCAGTGCTCATATACAGCAGTCCCCCCCCCCTACTCCAGTCAATATAGAACAGGGGGTTTTCAACCGGGGGGTACACAGTAAGCTGACAAAATATGTTTTTCTCGTTTTCCTTTCTTCTGTAAATGCATTTTTCGAAACATTTCAACAATGCAAGTTAGTAATTATTATTTTTATTATATATATATATATATATCTTGTGAATATCTCACAACCCCAAATTATTGTAATGAACGCGATTTCCTTTATGAAAGGCTAGGAAATCGTTAAACTGGATGGAACCCTTCTTTAGTTGGGTATATGCCAAAAATAGGGAAATGTAAGTTAGGTTAGATTAACCTAAAATTATTTTGAAAGTTTTCGCGAGTCGATCCTTTATCAGTTGTAGGAGTTTCAGTAATTTCGCTGAGAATATGTTGCGTGAAGATCAATGACTTCAATACAACTCCCCTAAAAGGAGCAAGTCTGAAGATTACTGTAGACTATCCTTGAGAAGCACAACTGATAAATTTATTCATTATATACATATTAAATTATACAGGGTGAATCAAAAGCTCTCCCTCAAAAATATTTATCGTATAGTTATTTATAGCGTATAGTTATTTTTTACTTTTAACTTACCCTGTATATACGAAGGTAATAAATATGGGTATAAAATATAAAATATATTAAATTAAAAATCTATTTTTTACTTACGAGTGATTCTGAATCACGGTATCGCGTTAAAATGCAGGAAGTTGATACCGTATCTCTTAAATTAATGTGAAGTCATTATTTGACATCGATAAAGGTATAAAATCAGTATACAAATACTCACTAATTTACTTTAAACGTCTCTAAAACAAGGAGAGTTATCGCTCAAATTCGTGGATTTCAACCAAAAAATATCAGAATTTTGTATCGTTATCGTTTGGAGAAACGGAATTCGTGTAATGATTTTGGATCTTTTCCGTTTGACTGCCGCCATTGAAACATAATTAAACTTTTTGTATTTTGTATTTTAACTGAAATGTCTTGATGATACAAAATAAGTTACTTTATAAAAAAGCTTTTCTTAATTTCCCCTTCAAATTTTGTTTCTTATAAACAATTTTAATTACTTTCAAGATCCATGCTTAATTTTTAAGTTTTAATCGTGTACTCAGAAAAATAAGGGGATCACCTGAAGATCAGGGCCTCCAGCCTTCTTTAGTTAGCTTTATAAGGCTAACTAACAAAAATATCACGACCTAACCTAACCAATCGTCAAGGTCGTACAGTTGACCTAACGATTGGTTAGGTTAGGTCGTGATATTTTCGTTAGTTAGCCTTATAAGGCTAAGTAAAGAAGGCTGGGGGCACTCACCTCTTATGTTTCAATGGCGGCAGTCAAACGGAAAAGATCCATGATTTTTAGTAAGTCCATTCTCGTCATTTGTATGAAATACAGAAACAGTATTTTCGTGAGCAGATTATGTATTATGTATTTACGGGTCACACTGTTTTAGCATTGAATTATACATTGAAAAGAATTGTAAATACAATCGATCAATATACAAATTTAAATTAATAACTGTGACACCTTCCAACTTTCTGTTGGATAATCGCTCTCTATTTTTTTTTATGTTCACGTGATATACAGGGTGTCACATAAGTCCGGTCTCATAGGAAAATTTATTTTAAATTAAATATACAGAAGTAATACATTAAAACTAAAACAAATGTTCAAATTAATGTCTTGTTTTGGGACCTTTTGGGGGGGGGGAGGGTTGCAGGTTTTTGCTTAACACGCATTGACTAATATAAAAGTGAGTTAGTGGAGAGGAAAAGGCCTCCGAGGCCTATATATATATATATATATATATATATATATATATATATATATTATATATATATATATATATATATATATTATATTATATATATATATGTGTGTGTATATACTGTATATATAGAAGAACTTGGCAAATTTTGGTCCTAAATATATTTTCGGTCAATTTATTTTCTCACGGAGATACTGTTCAAACAATACTGTATAGCATATTATTTTAATGATTTGGTTAAAAGCAACATTATAGTGGTAATTCCTTCATCTCAAATATGGAACAGTTCATGACGTGAGGAACAATAAAAAAGGAGCAAAGGATACAGTATCTAATTCTCTTTTCAAGAAAGAAATAATATCCAGTACTAATCTTTTGACTTGAATTTATTCCTTATGACGCTCAAGCTTTTATCACGACTTCATTCCTCGTGATGCCCATATATAATGCCCAGGAGGCCAGAGTATTTTTAAAGTAATAATTTGACGTTAAAATATTAACCCTTTCTTACGCAGATGCGTCCCCCTACGATTGAATAAAATCGACTGGCGTTAGCCATAATGAAAATCAGTAAACTGGACGCTATGCACCAAAGGGTAAAATATAGTAAATTTCACTTAAATTAACTGTTGATTGCGGGTCAGATGTTCACCATTTTGTCAACTATATTAATTTTTGATAAACTGCACCATTAGAGATAGCATACATCTGGCCTGAGCGCCGTGCCAGGTTCTGTCCTTCCCGTCTGATAATAATTATTAGCTAGCATTAGAATACGGCTATTATTAAAACTCCAATTTAAAACATTTGTAAACTAATTACCTCCCTAGTTAAAAACATATGTAAACTAATTACCTCGCTAGAGAATAGGAATCCTATAGCATTCTGACACACACAAAAAAAAAACATTTTTGATTCGCATGTTTAGACATGAAAACGAGAAACATGAAATCGAAAGAAAAGGTTTTAAATAGTTTTAATTGGTTAATTTTTATTAAAGATATTAATTTTGGTTAAATAGTTAAGAATTCATACATTAACATAGGTTTAAACGTAAAGACATTTTTTAAAGGCAAATATCTTAATTAGTTTCGTAATTTTCAACACGTGTTTTTCAATTAAATTAATTTTAGAATGAATTATAATGAATTAAGAGTGACTTTGAATGAACGAAATGTGTGGTAGCAACCACATACATGGGTCACATTATTTTCCAACCATGTCAAATGGTTAATTCAACCATGCGACATGATTCCACTAATCATGTTTAGTTTTCTGGCAACAAATTTAATTGGTTAGTGAAATCGTATAGCGATGGTTGGTTTATTAATTTTACATGACAAATAGTTAACCATTTCTTGTAATAAAGAATTTGTCTTTGTAAAAGATTATGATATGAAAAGTCAATAGACTGAATTGCTTGCAAAGCTCTTCACATACAGCAATACCTTGCGCAGCGCGGTTAATTGGTTCCGGAATTTGTCGAATAAAAGTCGAAAGTCCGTCGAATGAAATAGTACCGAAAAGAAATTAGAAAACAATAGGAAAATTGCGCGCTAAATTTAAAAAAATTGACGAAAATACAAACCGTGCTACGTACATCAAAACCCGCGCTAATCAAAACCGCGCTGTTCAAGGTATTACTGTACGCTATTATAGGACAGGGCTACTCAATCGCATGGCGGTTAGTCTGGATTAACCCTTCACCGCGCAGTGTTACTTTACTGATTTTATTTTGGCTAACGCCAGACAATTTTATTCAGTCTCAGAAAGACCTCTATGCAGTAAAGGGTTAAGATACGTTTGGTTAATCCTTTACTGCACAGAGGTTTTTCAGAGACTGAATAAAATCGTCTGGCGTTAGCCAGAGCAAAATCAGTAAAGTAACACTTCCCGATAAAGGGTTAAATTATGCAAAAATTTGCTTTTGGGGGGGCGGGGAAGTGCAATATTTTACGTTATTATATTTAATATGTCCTACTAATGTACTGTATTTACTAATGTAGTACTATACTAATCCTACTAATGTACTGCATTTACTGTACTATATTTTTTTTAGTAAAGTAGATATTTGAAATTAACGTCTAACGCGGAAACTATTTTTGTTAATGCGTCTGTGCAGTGTTATTTGCTAGTCAATATATGCGTGGTTTAAAAAAAAAAAACGTAAAAAGCCTCCGGAATACAGCACAAACCCCTAGCTGGTAGGTCCCAGCAACAAATGGGACGTTCAGTAAATGTCAATGAAACGTTTATAACATTAACTAAACGTCCAATTTCTTACTGGGTGAACCACCGTGAAAAATAGTTGAGTAGCCCCGTCACAGGATATCCAGAATTAAAGTCTATGGATAATGTTTGTCGCATTTCACTATGTTAGATTTTGGGGACCTCTTCAAACCTTTAAAATTTATGCGAGTGAAAATAAGATTATTATAAACCTTCTCCTAAGCCCGTAAGTTGTTGTTTTTTTTTCGTTAAATTAATGAGTAAATTAATCACAAGAACACATAAAAAAAAAAGAAAATAAATGATTGATTTAAGACATCAAATATCCATGAATATTTTATCACTCTTTGAAATCTTAAAAGCTAGTGTAAAAAAAAGTTGTAAAATAAATACAAAAAGCCTGAAGCGGGAGGTTGTCAGTTATTAATTAAATAAAATTTTAATTTGTTTTACGTAATAGTGTAGAGCGTTTTTTTTTTTTAAAGCATTTTTTAATAGTTAATTTTGTTAAAAATTCAGATATTGTAAATGCCATTTATAGTTTCTGAATAAAAGAAATATATAAGGTGTATATAAAAACAGTCATATTTGCGTAAGACAAATCATACGTATATATTCGACAAAACGTTTATATACAGAAACTACTACTACTGAGTACTACTACTACTACTACTACTACTACTACTACTACTGCTACTACCAAATAATAATAGTAATAATAATAATCTGATAAACTATTGAAACACTTCTTGGTAAACGCTGTTGTTTTTTTGTTCGGATTTCCGTAATAGTTTTAAATAATGTAAAAAAATTAACCCTGTATTTCTTTCCTATGTAACATCTTATCCCGACATAACTGGGAAATTCAGTATTTAAGCTCTAACGGTAATATCTGCCGATCAGTTGTTTCGATGTCGGCTTAAAACGCTATAAATGTAGCTATAACATAATTTTAGCAATCAAATTAAATGTCACGCAGCCCCCGAGATGTATTTTTAGGATCCAATAGAACGGAATACACCATGAATACCCTGATTCGTTTCACTGCAACGGCTAATTTTAATGTTTACAAATAAAACATTTAGGGTTTTCGCGATGTTCTTATTAAATATGTGATTTTGATCGATTACTAACGGTTGGAGGTCAAGTGACAGATGAGACCTGCAGTTTAACGTGGAATGCGAACCACGCGCGAGTCGTTCCATCATTTGGACCCGGTGGGCGCGATCACACATTCAACTATTATCCAGACCTAACGTCGCTTAACTTCGCTGATCTTACGGGAGTCGCCGGTGTAACAATATGGTCAAGATGTAACCACCTTTCCTTAATGAAATGTAATTTTAATTTAATTCTTATTTTAATTTTAAATTTTAATTTGAGATTTGTATCGTAAAAAAATTAATTAATTTAATACCGGAATTTTTTTAAGGATGAAATTATGGATGCATATACTTGAAACGTTACGAATTTGTACCAGTCGTCCATAAAGGGTTAATTAATATGAATTTCACTCGTAATTTTATCAAAATCATTTGAAACCTTATATTTACGCGAGATTTTATATAAGGGCTACGTCAAGACAGTATCGCGACACCGCTTCCCGTAAGATCACCGTAGTGAAGAGGCACTGAGTCTGGGTGTTAGTTGGATGGGAGACCGTCTTCCGCGCTCCTGACGATGTAAGGACCCGTGGTTTGGATCCCACCCGAGCAAAATTGGGACGTTTAGTAACGTCCAAAACGTTTATTGACATTTACGAAACGTCCGACGATTTCTTGCTGAGACGTTGAACTGCAGATCCTGTCTCTCATAACAGCAGATTTAGGTTAAAAATATGTACATTTGAAAGAGAAAGAAGACA
The DNA here is from genome assembly GCA_023014485.1 of Bathynomus jamesi. Taxonomy (NCBI): domain Eukaryota; kingdom Metazoa; phylum Arthropoda; class Malacostraca; order Isopoda; family Cirolanidae; genus Bathynomus; species Bathynomus jamesi. The sequence continues at coordinate 62,668 of JAJOZX010009312.1, forward strand.
TCCTACCGCTCAAATTAAATATAAATAAATCCCATACTCGTATTCCGGTTGCATAAATCTTAAATATGAGAGAGAGAGAGAGAGAGAGAGAGAGAGAGAGAGAGAGAGAGAGAGAGAGAGTATTTTACTTGAATTTCTGAAAAATATGTAACATGATATAAAGCAATATATATATATATATATATATATATATATATATATATATATGTGTGTGTGTGTGTGTGTGTGTGTGTGTGTGTGTGTGTGAGTGGGTAGGTGTGTGCGGGGTTGGGAGTGTGAGTGAGTATGGAGTGAATTTCACAATTAAACACGTGAAATTAATAAATGATGCACACCTACAAAGAAAAATGAATAGCGGTTCCAAGGCCTTTTGTGTATTTAACAATACATCTCATCAGGGAATGATGGGGAAAGGCAAAAATCAGAATATATATATAAATATTTTTACAGCGTAAACAAACTAATTAGAAGGAATTACTTCAAAATGAACAGGTACTGATTAAGGGTGAAAGAAAGTATTTTAACAAGATATGGTCCATTGTCTAACTTTGAATATGGGAGTAAAATAGAGTAAATATCCTTGTAAAACCTTGAATAAATATAATGTATTATTTAACCTCATTATTTAGGAAGGTTCTAGTAAACTTCTAGCAAAAAATAAGAAGAGAACTGAAAGAAGTATCCTGTAATATGCATCCACATATTTTGTGAATGACTTTAATAGTAGATTGGAAACCAATAAAATAGAAAATATGTTATTAGCTTTCGATAACCTTTCAGGTGTTTCGTGCGATGATTCCTCACTTCACGGAGGTCAGGCTTGTTGACCCTCCTCTATTAAGATACGTCTTTTTTCCTTTATCAAAACCTGTTAATTTTCTCAGTAATTCCTCCTGACTATTTTGTTTGCGCTGTCCAAATACATATATATATATATATATATATATATATATATATATATATTTTCTGCCTCTTGACTTCTCTCTTTATTACCTGATGAGGTGTACTGTTCAATACACGAAAGACCTTGGAATCTTTTTTTATTTTTCATTACGGGTGTGCATCATAATATATATATATATATATAATATATATATATATATACTGTGTGTGTGTGTATATATATATATTCAACGCACCTGGAGCGTAAAAGTAAATATCAGAAGACATATAATGAATATATCATTAAGTTTTACAAAAAAGGGAAAGCCTACTTTTCCTTTGGGTGGGAAGGGGGTCGGTATGTATTAAACGTGTGTTTGTTAATTAAAAAAATAAAACGACGCTTTTTATTTATTTTTAATTTATTTTTATTTAATTTATAAAATGAATTTATATTTTGAATGAGAACGTGAGCCTATGATATATATATATATATATATATATATATATATATATATATATATATATATATATATATATATATATATATATAGGCCCCATGCGCCTCGGTGGTGTAGCGGTTAGCGTCGCTGACTACGAATCCATCGGCCCCGGGCTCGAGACCCGGTGACGGCAGCCGGCGCGAAGCAAAACCCAGCTGTTCATCCTTCCACGCAATAAAGAAATTGGTTGGTAGATAAATGGGTACCCTGGGTGGCCTAGTGGTTAAGACGCTGGGCTGCTGGTGGGCGTGGTTCGGATTCCACGTTAAACTGTAGGTCTAAAGTGGAGTGAAAAGCTTGACCTTTGTCAGAATGAACAATTCGGACGGAAGCTAACTAATATATATATATACAGTATACATGTATACACAAATATATGTCCAGAGGGAGAAAATAGTGTTGAAGATATCTTCATTCTTGTAAATATTATTTCATTTACTCCGATATGGACAACTGATACTTTTATAACCGGTATAAACCGGTAAAAAAAAAAAAAAAAACTTATTTTTTGACGTTACATTAATGTCTCGTAAGACCAAACTTTCAGTTTACAGTATTTTATACAACAAAACAGTTAAGATCTCAATTTACAATTTACACGAAGAACGCTCAACTGTAATATTGAACAACGGAATTCAGATACACGAAATCGGCCGACACAAGCCGATGCCCGAAGTCGGAGAAGCAAATTTTCGCGGACACTAAAATATTATTTATGACTTTTAGCGTTATCGGATTTGGATGTAGCATTCGTCATCCGATTGTCCGTTCTTAACGTTTGTAAACTTAGGTCCAATATATTTAGTCTTATTGGAAAGGGAGTTTATTTCATTATTCTTACGCTTGTTTGCTGAAAATGCTTTCCTTATCATTAGATAAGAAAAAATACTTTGTTGGAACAACCAGAAATAGATGGTTACCTATTTATCAACCAATTCGCGTGCTTTATCCAACCAGGCTATGATGGCACTAACTCCATAAGTTTAGTTACCAGAAAAATGACCATCGTTAGTAAAATCGCCGTAATGTTGACTTATTGGGATGGTTGACAAATAACACTGACGTAAAACCAGTATTTGGTTGTTACAACCAAAAATTTGTTCTGTATAAATACGCTAATTAAGTATAAAATACGAAGCTTTAACACATATTTTATACTACGTCAGATATGATTGAACCGTTTTTAAGGGTACTTACGTCTGCGCTATTAAATGAACGTATAGTAATAAAAGTATTTGGGAAATTTGGCCATTTTAACTTCACAAACTGAAACAAAAAGCTTTTTTACCTTTTTTTTACTTCACAAACTGAAACAAGAAGCTTTTTTACCTTTTTTTACTTCACAAACGGAAACAAAAAGCTTTTTTTACCTTCCTTTTTTTTTTAACTTCACAAACTGAAACAAAAAGCTTTTTTACCTTTTTTTTTACTTCACAAACTGAACAAAACATGTGCATTAATCACTCTTCGTAATCAAGCAGTAATAATTACAATGTATGCAATTACCAAAGGTGAAAAATACATTTCAGGATTTTTAAATACCCTTAATTGTATGTCCGTTAAAAACACAGCAAGAGAACAGTAAAAATAAACAGTAAAAAAAAAAAGAAAAAAAAACGATAATAAAAAACTATCTCCAGACCTAAATAATGGAACCTATTTCTTTAACTGCAAAACTACACCAACAATACTGTACTGAAATGGACATTTCAGTACAAAATTTAATGAACTTCAAACGATAAATTCTAGCACTTTTCGTTCAGTAATAAATGGATATCGTATACTGTAATGAGTAAAACATTGCCGAATGCATCGAAGTCTCCAATAATGATCGAATCATTTCGGCGTTTATACGAAAACGGACGAAACAATTTGAAATTTATTTGTCATTATTTTTTAACAAATCCACATCAATTTCACAATGAAAAAAAGGTACAAACACACACACACACACACATATACATACACACACACACATACATACATATATATATAAACGCTGTGTGTGTATATATATATATATATATATATATATATATATATATATATATATATATAAAATGTTTGAAATAATGAAATATATTTTAAATTTTTTGCATATTCTGAGCAGTCTTTGACGTACATGATAAACTGTCACTTACCTGTAAAAACGACGCAATACGTAATTAAAAATTGTATCCACTTCATTATGAAATAAATTTTCGGTCCTTTATTTTTCAATAAATTTTAGTTTATTATTCTTAATTAGCCAAAGTCAGTCTTAATATTTAAACTACTGAGCATTTCTACAAAGATTCTTGGATCCCATTCCTTTTAATTGTTAATAATTAGTCATAACAATCACCAAGTTAATTAATCGCAATATCAGTGAAATGACACACATTCAAAGTGTTATTATCAGATTTTACAAGCCAACAATAATAGGTCTATCGCGTGAAAAACTGTCTTTCTCTTCAATTACCGACACGCCATCCGCGAAGCATGGAGAGAGAGAGAGAGAGAAACGAGTGGTCAAATTGGAAGGAATAGGGCGCGATAACCCCCTCCTTGAATGTTGCTCCAGTGGAAGTTGGAGCGAAACTGACTGTTTCTCTACTGAAACTGAACTTTTTATGGTTAGCAAGATGTGTTCGGCGGTGACTGATTAATGCTGGCCTACATGCGAGCGGCGCTGATGCCAAACCTTTATTGCCTCCTGCACCCTTTTAATAGCATTCCACTATTACAAATAAGATACTGAGCTCACTTAATTGCTACAGTAATCCTTAATCATCATCTTAACTGTATACCTATTTAATGTTCAAATATTTTAAGTATATATATATATATATGTTGTGTGTGTGTGTGTGTGTGTGTGTGTGTATATACAGTATATATATATATATATATATATATATATTGGCGTAGCCACAAGGGGGGTTTAGAACCCCCCGAGGACCCTACGAGTATTACGAAATAACAGCAAACATTTATTCACGGTCTCTTACAATGACGATCAATTACTTTTAAAATTAAGTTTGAATTACTTAAATAGGAACTAGACGAAGCGATATAAATGCAGAGATGCGCGTAGTTTGTATGCACGTGTTTTGCGCTTAATATTTACAGGGTGAACTTTGAAGACGTTAGTTTGCATACTGCGTATAAATACAGAGTATAGCAGAAACTATTTAGTTAACATTGGAAACAGTGTTAGCCCTTTATACGGTATTAATAGCGTTCAGTGACATAAATAGAGTAATATTTTGCAAATCTTCCGCAAATTTCTAATAAATATGCATAGTTATTGTAAGATACAAATGTGTGTTGTAGTGTGATGTGATTTGAGCTTCAATTTCGCCAACTTTATTGATTTTATTAAGTGCAGAGTTGCTATTGACTTTCTATAACTGCGTTGTTGTAAAATTGCGTAAATAATCCATTTGTCACATAAAACATGAGCCAATCAAAAATTAACGTGTATCTATAACATTAATAAAATAGATCTAATTGGTCTCTGATTTACTGAGTTGCCACATATAGTTTTCAAACTATAATTTCACTGCGTATTTTATCACGATGATAATTAGGTGCGGAGGACAGAAATTAAGGCTTAAGACGTATTTACGTAATTCAATCGGGCAAGATCGTCGTCTAAATGGGCTATCATTACTCAACATTCACCGAAATATTCATGTCAGCACGGAAGAAATACTATCTCACTTAGCCAAAAAAAAAAAAACACGTCTGCTCAATTTCCGCTTGGAGTAATTGTGCTCTATATGTTATTTAGAAACTTACAAATTGTTCACTGTTTAAATGTATATGTTTATGTTTAGATGTTTACAAATATAGAATCCTGTACTGCATCCGAGATGCAACGTATATGTACATATCATCACTGGTTTTGCATACTTTTAATAAATACAATAGTACATTGCAAAATGACAGGAATTAAAAACTCGGTCAATACACAACAAAGTATTATTTGTCCAACATACATATGTGTTGTATCTTTTTTTAATCCAAATACAATAGTACATTGCAAAATGACAGGAATTAAAAACTCTGTCAATACACAACAAAGTATTATTTGTCCAACATACATATGTGTTGTATCTTTTTTTAATCCAAATACAATAGTACATTGCAAAATGACAGGAATTAAAAACTCTGTCAATACACAACAAAGTATTATTTGTCCAACATACATATGTGTTGTATCTTTTTTTAATCCAAATACAATAGTACATTGCAAAATGACAGGAATTAAAAACTCTGTCAATACACAACAAAGTATTATTTGTCCAACATACATATGTGTTGTATCTTTTTTTAATCCAAATACAATAGTACATTGCAAAATGACAGGAATTAAAAACTCGGTCAATACACAACAAAGTATTATTTGTCCAACATACACATGTGTTGTATCTTATTTTAATCCATATGTTGATTTAAAATGAATATATTCATCACCGTACTGTAGATATGTGACTGAAAATTTGTTGAATAATATTTCGTGTGTGAACCCCCACACCCCCATTAGAAATTTCTGGCTACGCTGTTTATATATATATATATATATATATATATATATATATATATGGTTCTCCATTCCACGCTTTTTTTTTATTCAAGAAGGAGGTGCTAAGGGCGAACGCCCGGTAAAATCGTTGAATCAATTCATGTACGAAAATATTCAGTTAATGACCTTGAATAATTTTTAACTGCAAGGTTTCTTGAGGACCTTCGTGTAATCATTACCTCCAACCAGATGTAATATAAAATATTCACTAACTAATCGATACTGACAATTGTCCCTGTTCGTTCCTTCTCAATCCGCCACCCAATTAACCAGATTAAGACAACCAAAATGGTTAGAATTTGTTATGATGGACCCCGGTCTTAAAGCCAGAAAGTTAAATTGGTAAATTGCTGGCTTACGTCATGAATATTTTACGTTTTAATTTATTAACTAATTTATAAATCATGTAAATTGATAATATATCATTAAAAAAATTTAGAAAATGTTCAAAATTAAGAGATTCTAAATTATTCACACGACCTACGGTAAATTATACTTAATTTAAAATATTTATCTATCGCTGGCTTTTGCCGCCTCTGTCCGTAGTTATGCTTTATATATACGCCATTTTTGTCCAGTTGGAATCTATATATTGATATTAAAACAGTTATAAATCATGTCACTGTTAACTGTTCTTTCTAGAAAGTGTAAAATACTTTTTAATTGTTATTAATTATAATTAATAATTAATAAATAATTATTATTTTATTTGCGAGATGTACGTGGATAATATAATTTTATCGAGCCTTTTTTTTCAAGCTTTAGAGGAAATTGATCATTTTCATGATCGGTGATTTCGAAAAAATAACACCACATTATCTACTCACTTGAGGAGGTACCCATTCGCAAAACTGTCATTTTGTTCAATTTTTTCAAAACAAGTTACGGCAGTTTCGCGCAAATGAGGGATAAAAGTTTTTACAAAAACTATACGTAATTAAAATCAAAGTTGTAAAGGGTATACCGCAGTAACGCCATTGCCCGAGGAGGTGTATATATATATGCCAATTAAATTTAAAACTAAATACTTTAATGTCATTAACACATGTAAATGTTCTCTACTTAGTAATACTCTCCCTCTGCTCTCTCTCGACAATGAATCATGTTAAAAAAGAGACCTTCTTCATATTTTCGCATATTCGGACCGTTATTTTGTTACTTTCGCGTCTCTCAAGATAATTCAGGATTGAAAAGGGACATTTTCTGGCTGGCTGTTCTTTGTCTCCCCTCTTTCACTGAGTGTCTTTCGGCTCTGAAGGGAATTAGACCTTTCTTTCCTCATTGTATGAAACTGAGGGGAAAGGGTGGAAAACAGAGACAAAAATGCTCCAATGAATGTGGTTATTCATAATTAATTAGAGTTTATTATATATATATATTTCTTTGTGCTTTTATTTGATTTAAAGTTTACTCTTACACGCAACAATACCTAAATTCAAAACCACTATGTCTCACCTTACCCACACCCACCCACACACACACACACACACACACACACACATATATATATATATATATATGCGTCTCGGTGTTGTAGTGGTTAGCGTCGCCGACTAAAACTCCATCAGCACGGGATCGAGACCCGGTGACGGCAGGCGGCGCGCAGCAAAATCCAGCTGTTCATCCTTCCACACAATATAGAAATTGGTTGGTAGATAAAAGGGTACCCTGGGTAACCTAGTGGTTAAGACGCTGGGCTGCTGGTGGGGCGTGGTTCGGATTCCACTTTAAACTGTAGGTCTAAGGTGGAGTGACAAGCTTGACCTTCGTCAGAATGAACAATTCGGTCGAAAGCCAAACCAAGGTTAACCAAGGTTATACAGCATATATATATATATATATATATATATATATATATATATATATATATATATATATATATATATATAACTGACGCTTTTGTTCTTCAAATTTCTTTTGATAAGTTCATTGAAAGCGTCAGAATTAAAGAAAGTTGCGATTTTTCGTGCTGAAAAAAGCTTTCTATTGCATGACTCATGTCTAAATATAAATAATGTCAGAAATATTCTCAATATCTCGTGGAACTCCCTGTTAAAACTGAAGGAATAAAGTAACATTATTTCCAAAGGTCCAATAAATTTAATAGTTATTATGGATAAAAGAGATTATGACAAGATTAGTTTCCTATTTAATGATATCTCTGTTTATGGGAAACTAACTAAGCCGTATAATATAGGGTGTCTCAAAAGTCCCTGTGCTCCTATACAAACATATATATATTCTCTGAAGAATACTTATCGTATTATTCAGAGATTATATATATATGTAGGTGCGCAAGTACTTTTGAGACACCCTGTAGAAAGCTTAATTAAATCTTTATTTAAAGATTTCCTTCTTTTTAATAAAAGACATTGTGTCTAGACGCGTAGTCTTTTATATTTCTTCGGGCTTTCCCCCAGATCTATAGACAAGATGTTCCCCTGAGACTCATTGTTTTTAACACCAATAGTGTTACGTGTTAAAACTTAGTTAAACGTCTCTCAGAAATCTCACCTAAATTAATTAATAGTATTTCCGAAACTCATTTAATTAACTCATTTAATTTAATAAATAAAACTAATAATTTAAATTTACTGAATAAAAAATTAATACATTTTGATGTAATATCTTGTTTTACAAAATTACCCACTGAAATTATTCTTTTATTATTAAATTTATCGAATAAACAATTCATAAACTTTGATGTAATATCTTGATTTACAAAATTACCCGCTGAAATTATTCTTTTATTATTAAATTTATCGAATAAAAAATTAATAAATTTTGATGTAATATCTTGATTTACAAAATTACCCGCTGAAATTATTCTTTTATTATTAAATTCATCGAATAAAAAATTAATAAATTTTGATGTAATATCTTGATTTACAAAATTACCCGCTGAAATTATTCTTTTATTATTAAATTCATCGAATAAAAAATTAATAAATTTTTATGTAATATCTTGATTTAAAAAATTACCCGCTGAAATTATTATTTTATTATTAAATTCATCGAATAAAAAATTAATAAATTTTACAAAATTACCCGCTGAAATTATTCTTTTATTATTAAATTCATCGAATAAAAAATTAATAAATTTTGATGTAATATCTTGATTTACAAAATTACCCGCTGAAATTATTCTTTTATTATTAAATTCATCGAATAAAAAATTAATAAATTTTGATGTAATATCTTGATTTACAAAATTACCCGCTGAAATTATTCTTTTATTATTAAATTTATCGAATAAAAAATTAATAAATTTTTATGTAATATCTTGATTTAAAAAATTACCCGCTGAAATTATTCTTTTATTATTAAATTCATCGAATAAAAAATTAATAAATTTTACAAAATTACCCGCTGAAATTATTCTTTTATTATTAAATTCATCGAATAAAAAATTAATAAATTTTGATGTAATATCTTGATTTACAAAATTACCCGCTGAAATTATTCTTTTATTATTAAATTTATCGAATAAAAAATTAATAAATTTTGATGTAATATCTTGATTTACAAAATTGCCCGCTGAAATTATTCTTTTATTATTAAATGAATAGTTGGATTTTTCAGATATAACTTTACCAGTTCCACTTACAATATTTACCAATCTTTGTATCTTTGATATTTCGAATAGATTTGAAGGAAAAACTTCCCCTAGAATGCAATCTCAAAAAGAAGTTATAAGTTCTAAATTTAGAAGGTTTTATTTCGAGCGAAATAGGTTTAAAATCGTAAGAAATTTTCAAATTATTTTATAAAAATATTGCTGAGCATAAGAGGGGGATTTGATCCCTGATTTTGGTTAAATAATATAAATAATATAAGAACGAGTAGTTGGTTCTGTGACACGTAAAATATTTCGCTCAAAAGAGTAGCGTGCTCTAAATAAGTAAAGAATTCAGTTAGGCCGGCCACACGCAGGATCGTCTTGCGAATGACGACTGACGACTTGGGTCGTGACGACTCAGGTCGCGTGTGATTTTACATTGACAGAATGAGAGCCCCCGCACGCTGCAGTGACCGCGACTCGATTTTATGTGCGGCCGGCCTTATTGTGTTCAATCTGTCCCAGCTATACTGGTTTCTATACATGGCAATGAAGACGACTCGAAGCTCAGAGTTTCTGATTTTGGTAATTTATATATACTGTAACTTTGGTTAACCTTGGCTTTGCTTCCGCCCGGCTTGTTCATTCTGACGAGGGTCAAGCTGGTTGGTCTACCTAAGACCTAAGCTTAACTTGGAGTCCGAACCACGACACACCACAGGCGGTCAGAAATTACAAAGTCTTCACCCGGACTTCATCTCACGACCTTTCGATCAGCAGCTCAGTGTCTTTACCACTTGGCTACCCAGGGTACTCATTTATCTACCAAACAATTTTTATTGTATGAAAAGGTGAACAGCTGGGTTTCCTGCGAGCCGACTGCAGTCACCGAGGATCGAACCGGGGCGGTGGATTCGTAGTCAGTGATGCTAATCACTATACCACCGAGGCGCATAAATGAAAATGAAAATAAAAATGAAAAGGTTTATTGGCAGACTATATAGTCCATATGACAAATATTATTAATACAATGACAGTTCACATACTAAGGATATAAATATATACAATTGATTAGAAATAATGCTGTAATATCGAAGTTAAGTGGAGCTACAGACAGACGTTTTCGTACCAAGAATTCCATAGCTTAGAGGATAAATGGCAGGACTCATGGATAGCTTGGATAATCGGGTTCGTTGATTTTTTAATTCTTTGCATTAGACTGTATTGAACACGTCTTGTTACGTCCAGGAAGCTCGCGACATTGCGGGTAGCAAACATTTGCGAAGCTGAGCATCTCGGGGGTAATTTATGTAAGAGTCTAAAAGACCTGTTGTACAGCAAATTTAGGGTTCTGCCAGAACCTTTTTTATAATTCACTCACAGTTGCTGTCCGTATATATTACTGCAGAAAGTACGAAAGAAAGTGTCTTTGGCTTCACTTGGACAGAATCGAAAGTTCCTTATGGTCATATTCGCTTTGGCACACAGGCTTCGAGATTGTTTTCTTATATCCGAGTCATCACTCAAGGAGCTGGTAATAGTTTGACCCAACTACTTAAACTCTTGTACTTCCTCAATGACTTCACCATTCATTTTAAACCTTATATCAGCTGGCTGATTACAGCTTTCAGGATGAAATTGCATAACCTTAGTTTTTGTAACATTAAAAAGAATATCATGTTTCTGCGAATACACTTCGCAGACGTTTAGTAGCCGATCCAAACCTTTAACAGAGGAATTTATTAACACCATATCATCGGCATAAACTAAGTTATTTATCCTTGTGTTATCTATACAACATCCCACTGTTGCCTCATTAAGTGAAGCAATTAATCCGTCAATATACACACCAAACACCATTGGGGAGAGCAAGGAGCCTTGTCTCACCCCGCAAGAGGAGCCAAAACACTCGGATAGTACATTGCCCCACCTAACGGTGAAAGATTGGTGGGAATACCAAAATTTCAATACATTTAATATGTACATGGGAACCTTCCTGTCTTCTAGTTTTTAAAATAAAATATTGTTGTTCACCCTATCATATGCCTTACTTATATCTAGGAAACAGCTATAAATAGTTGAATTACTGTCAATGTATTTAGATATTGTTTCTTTAAGTACATAGATACATAGGTCAGTTGAGTGGGACATATAATAACGCACACACACACACACACACACACACACACACAACACACCACACACACACACACACACACACACATATGTGGTACATGCATGTATGAGTATAGCCATAAATACGCACCCGCATATATATATATATATATATATATAATATATATATATATATATATATATATATATATATATATATATATATATACATTTTAACTGTAAACAACACAGAGTATAATTAATCTTGTGCGGAACGATCTTCTACACAAGCGTCGTTCTTTACATTAATTATACTGTGTGTTGTTTGCAGTTAAAATATATATACAGTATGTACGGCATGCGAAGGTGCCCCCTCAGGGCATTTGATTCTGCTCGTATGTAGGAGAATTACGACTTCTGATTAATCGAGGTCCTTGGTGTAGTGGATAGCATATCCGACCGGCAATTGGATTATCCCGGGTTCGATTCCTCGGAGGTACCTCATTTTTCATTTGTTCGTTCTCCCTCCTCATCGTGTGCGGAACGCTCTTCTACACAAGCGTCGTTCTTTACATTATATATATATATATATATATATATATATATATATATATATATACACAAACTCAGACCGTGCATGGAACAAGGAACTCTTCTGGGGAAATTAAATCCACTATAGTCCGAATAAGTAATGGTAAATGACAAACACTATAGTTTTTTCTTTTTCATGATGTTAGCCCGAAGTGGGCAACGGGTCACTCACAAAGAGGCCCCAAAAATGTGTGTATCATGAAAGAACCTCAGGGGACCATTCTAAGTTCAATCTCATCATGAAATGGAATGTTATGTGCCTTGAAAAGTGGACGCTCAATTTTGCGAGTTGAGGTTTAAGTTTTGGTTTTTGGCTAAAAATACAATAGTTACCCCTTTTTCTTTGATGTATTCAATCCGACTCGAGTGCAACGAGTCTTTTACTTATATTGAGGTTCTGGATGTAGTAGGCTAGGTGTAGCTGTAACCCCTAGATCCTGTCCGAAAGCTGGATCCTATGTGCTTTGCAGATAGCTGGTGAGAGAAGCTATATATTTTTGGGGCCTCTTTGCGAGTGACCCGTTGCCCACGTCAGGCTAACATCATAAAAAAGAAAAAAACTATAGTGTTTGTCATTTACCATTACTTATTCGGACTATAGTGGATTTAATTTTCCCAGAAGAGTTCCTTGTTCCATGCACGGTCTGTGTGTATCATGAAAGAACCTCAGAGGACCATTCTGAGTTCAATCCCCTCTATATATATTTACTTACTTACTTTTGTTGAGTTTGAACGACGGTTCAGGATCGACCTGCGATCGACTCCTCTGCAGCATCCCGCCTCATTTGCGGGACTTGGTGAAGGAGGGAATTGCTATCTCATCTCCTCCTGTCCTCGTAGCCAGCCACGCATGGCTGGTCAGGGACTTTGCACAAGAATCTGTCCGGCTTGTTTTTGAAGTTATTCAGGTCGGTGTGCTGGAAATTCCTCACTTCTTTTGGAAGGACATTGAAAAGCTTTGGTCACCGTATTCTGAGGGTATTTTCCATCTTCGTTTTCATGGCCCCTTGTCCCACCGCAGCTGGGACCGTACAAAATCTGCCTCTTCTCTCATTCCAGTTTGTTTCTATTTCATTTCTGAGGATAGGGACAGAGCCCTCAAGTATTTTCCATATGTATATACCATATGTATATGTGTATACCACTCGCGCCTTCTTTCAAGTAGAGTTCACGACTTCCGAGACTTCCAATTTAACTCCGTTTACCACCGCTCTTTGCGTTCTTTGCGTCAAGAAATTAAATATCCACCTTCCTAGCTTTCCAGTAATTCCTGTATCCTTAAGTTTGTGTGCTACGATTCCATGGTCACATTTATCGAAGGCTTTAGCAAAGTCAGTATATATTACATCAATGTTTTGTCCTCGACACAATGTTCCTAATATTTTCTCCTGGTGGTCTAGTAGCTGTGACAGGCATGATCTTCCAGCTCTGAAGCCATGTTGATTTGGGTTGTATAAGTCTTTTTCTTGTAGGTAGTAGGTAGTTTTGCCTCTAATTATGCGTTCAAAACACTTTATAAGGTGTGAGGTGAGAGCCACTGGCCGATAATTTTTGGGCATTGCTCTGTTACCACCTTTAAATAGAGGGGCAATGTTCGCGTTCTTTAAGGGGAGTGGAATTTGTCCTGTGTCAAGTGATTTTCTCCATAGCAAGTATAGCGGTTTTGCTATACTCTCTTTGCATTTCTTCAGAAATGTGGCACTCCATATGTCTGGCCCTAGCGCTGAATTGTCTCGCATCTGTGATAAGGCCGTAATTACATCTCCTTCCGTGAACTCGAAGTCCATTAATAGGTTTGCGCCGGGATTTGTTTTCAGTTGATCTGTATCTATGTCGAAAAACTCGTCTGGGTTTTACACTTCGATCTCGGACTTAGGGGTGCTAAACACAGATTTAAAATGTTCCCTAAGCAGTTCACTTATTTCTTTCGGGTCATTTGCGTTTTTGGCCTCCCCGTCTATCAACGATCCAATACTCTCTTTACACTGCATTTTCCTTTTCGCAAACGTGTAGAAGTATTTTGGGTTATTTTTTGTTTTCTGCTACCTTGTTTTCCTTCTCGTTTGTCTTATGTATGAATGTTTGCTTTAGGTCCATTTCTATTTCGCCAAGTTTAGTTTGAGTCTCTTTGCATCAGTTCTGCTTCTGCGGAGATGTTTTACGGTTTGTCTTCGTTGCCTGAATAGAGTCCTGATTTTCCTCTCGAGCTTGCTACGTTTTCTTTCCTGTCTCTCTGGAATATGTTTCAGCATTATAGGTTTGGTTTCCGTCTCTATTATACATAGTATTTCTTGTGGAGTCTTCTCGTGAAGTAGCAATTCCCAATTTACCTCCTTTAAATCTTTATTTACGTTTTCCCAATTTACTTTCTTTGAATTTACGTTTAAGCCTTCAAATATTCCATTTGCCTCTCTAGGATGCGTTTTCGGACCTCTGGGTGCTAACTTCAATTGTATATCGATGAGGTTATGGTCGGAGAACTTTGTGTACGTTACTTTTTTATTTATTATTATCTCTTTGTTATTTGTCCAGATTAAATCCGAAACGTTCTCCTTTCTCGTGGCTTCACCGATTTCCTGGGTAAGGGCGTAATGTTCCATAATATCTAATAGCATTGTTGCTTGGGTTCTGTCATCTTTAGTAATGTTGCCATGAAACTTCTCAACATATATAACTTCGTCATTTTTCTTCCATGATATGACTGGGAAATTAAAATCTCAGAAAATTAGAATATTTGTTGCTGGAGTTTCAAATAATTTTAATATGTTTTCTATTTCATTTGTATCAAATTGGAATTCACTTTTTGTGGTGTTTGGTGGTCTGTAGCTGTTCATAATGGTTAGGTTCAGTTCTTTTACTTCTAATATAATAACTCCAACTGTGCTGTTTGATTTCTTTACCCTCACTTCACATGTGTATGTGTTTTTCACGTAGATACAACTCCCTCCCCCTCGTCTAGCCACTCTATTTGCTCTGTATATGTTGTAGTCCAGCAATGCTATTTCAGTATTCTCGATGCAGTTTTCACAGCCTTTTACGCACTTATGTAAGTGTGTTTCCGTTAGGCATATGATATCTTTGCTGGTTTCCGGAGCTAAATTTTGCAAGTATTGTAATTTGCAGTCTGCATGGTCAGTATAGAGGACTTGTATATTTGTGTATAATACATTTACCAGGTTTCTAATCTTCGTGTTCGATTTTCCTAAATAATGGTCGTTTCCTGGTCGATATCGGTTCCTGTTTGGAGTTATTGGTTGGGCCGCTGCATTTGGGAGTATTGGGGTTGCGGCCCGTGATACCACTGTGGTTGTTGTATTATTGGTGGGTGGTGTTGAAGAGGAGGGTGATGTGCGTAATGTTGTGGTGCATATGTTTGCGGCATTCTCTCTCTCCTTGTTAGAAGGGCAAGCTGAGCTTTTATTATCCTCATTTCTTCTAAAAAATATGTTTCATTACTCTTGTTATTACTTCTATGTCGAATATGATCTGTTCTTTCCCTTCTTTGCGTACCCTTTATGTGAAAATGCGGGCACTCTATGTTGAGGCATTTTTTCTCAGTAATTGACTGTCTGCACATTCGAGGGTGAAAAAAGTTGCAGTTTGGTCCGTACCTGCACTTCCCATTCCTCATCATATAGAAGCATTTTGTAGGGTGATTGTATATGCAATTTGAGCCATATTTGCATGCACCTATTTTATAATATTCGCATATGGCCCGTCGTTTATATATATATATATTTATATATATATATATATATATATATATATATATATATATATATATATATATATATATATATATATGCCCATTATACATTCGGAGAAATGGGACGGTAATGCCTTCATATATTTACATAGCAAAGAACTGCCATTAACAAGCAAATTTTAGGTGTTATTGGCAGAATGGAATTGTATGGTAAATCTTGATTAGATAATGCAGAGTAGCGAAGTTATTTACACTAACTTTAAAGATAGAGAGACAGAGAGAGAAAAGTACATGGAGATTATCGGTTGTAAGCTACAAACATATGTTTAGAAATATATGCAGTTAAGATATTCAGCTAAGATTACACATTCACATAACTACACATAATTACATGTAGGTATTCAACTAAGATTATACCTTCGTATTTATTTGAATATTAGACGCTGTAATATAACTGAGACGTCGCCTTCCAGAAGCGTCTCATCACCGTGACAATAAATTTTTGGTTTATGGCTGGAAAATGTAGCGAAAAGTGTCCTGAATGCGATGGTTTATTGCTTAAGACTGTTAAGGAACTATAATATCTTCAATTCCTTACGAGAAAAAAGCGGACAAATCTCATCAGTTACTTTTATTATCTTCATATCGCGTTGTCTCTGAACTTCCTCGGTGGCGATAAGACGCCTCCGGAAGGCAACGCCTCAATTAAATATTATTAATTAAAATATCGAAATATTAATTACTTTGCTTAATGAGTATCTTAACACCCTTAAATGCCTTGACCTTGCT
Source organism: Bathynomus jamesi (assembly GCA_023014485.1). NCBI lineage: Eukaryota > Metazoa > Arthropoda > Malacostraca > Isopoda > Cirolanidae > Bathynomus > Bathynomus jamesi. The sequence goes on from JAJOZX010009312.1 coordinate 79,380, forward strand.
CATATTTGGTTTTATTTTACCAGTTATTATTATTATTTTTGTTTTGCTATATACAGGGTGGGCCGTAAGTTTCCATACATAGGAAAATTTAAATACGTGCGTCGGTATTTGGATCAGCAGTTTCCGGATGCTTGGATTGGTCGGCGTGGTCCTGTGGAGTGGCCTCCCAGATCCCCAGATCTCACCCCCCTTGATTTCTATCTTTGGGGGCACTTGAAGGCCATGGTGTATCAGGAAAAGATACGAGACATAAATCATCTAAAGGAACGTATCACCAACGCCATTACAAGCATAACGTCAACTGTGCTAATGCGTGTTCATCAACAGTGGGGAACACGTATTGAAATGTGTTTTCAAAACAATGGCAACCATGTAGAACATATTATATAAATAAAAATGGTTGTCCATAAAAAAATGTTAATTTTTCCTATGTATGGAAACTTACGGCCCACCCTGTACATAGAAATATGGGAATAAATATGGAAAAAGGATAATGTATTCGTAGTTTAATGTTGTTATTGGAATAAGACAAGGGATACAGAGTTATGGTTTGTATGATTTGCTAAATTTGTCTTTCAGTTTCCTTTGGAAGATTTTTAGTGTCCTAGATTGTTCTATCTCTTGGTCAAGTGAATTCCAAAGGTCTGAACCAGATGAGGATAAGGATCTAGTCGCACAATCTAGAGTATCATTCGGTTTTCTGAAATACGTGTCTGACTGTCTTGTGTTAAAGCGGTGTTGTGTTTCGGAAGCTAATATTTTGTTTTGGATGATTTCTGGAGCAGAATTATGAACGCTTTGATACATATATGAGGCAATGTTTAGTTTGTGTATATATATATATATATATATATATATATATATATATATATATATATATATATATATATATATATATATATATATATATATATAATTATGTGAGATGTAAACTGCATATACTGAGTAACTGAGCATTAGCTTATTAATAAGGCAAACTTTATAATTAAAAATAACTGTCTTATACTTAAGCCAGTGTCGTACTGATATTCCTTGTATGAATTTGAAGCATACGTACGTATACTTAAAAATATTAAAGCTTAATATAAGATACAGGGTGTCCATAAATTATCTTTACAAATGTCCATAAATTATCTTTACAAATTCAATTCAATTTCAATTGAATTTGTAAAAATAATTTATGGACACCATGTATATCACCCTATCGCCAGCGTTCGTAGTTGAGTGGATAACACCTTTTGCCTACAGCTTCCCTTTTCACCTTTCCCCTAAACTGGTAGTAGGATGGGAGTTCGACTCCCGATGATGCTAGCTAGTAATAATCCAGGAATTAGAATAACGGACCGCTTTAGTTTTTACATTATTTAAAGAGAAAACTGATGATAAAAGTAAAAGTGGAGGTTAGTGGGTACCCGCACCACCTGCTGTTAGTAAACAACACTGCCGTAGTAGGTCTAAAACAGATTGAAACAATTGTAGCAATGCTTACTTAAGAATATTAATTTCTGTTTAATTAAATAAGATAATGTTTAATGTAAATCATTTACTAATAATTATGAAATTACGAAAAAGTATGTTTGTTAGATTTAAATTGTTTAAAATGGTTAGAGTTGGCAGTCCTGAATAGGGGCCGAAAAAGAGTGGGCTACCCATAATAGTCAGTCTTGAGGCAGGCGCGATACGCGTAAGTTTAGAGCCATGTGATCTTAAAGTCAAATTGTTTTGTGCCCCTCTCCGACGTAAATATATTTAGTAATATTTCATACTCGCATCCCCCTAAACTAACTAACAAACCATTTTCGGAATTAATAAAACGTTCACAAGTGTTAAAAAGAGTATTAATAAACCCCCCCTTCCCCCTTTGTTTTGTAACGGACTTTCAGAGTCAGGTCTCGGCGTGGCTACCGGAATCTTTATACGATACGGCAAAAAGAGTAGAGAAACAAAGTGATAAATGAAAGAAAGAGCCGATAGAGAATAAATAGAGAGCAGAAAGTAGCGTAAATAATGAAGAGAAAGTAAATAATAAGGGTGTACACTACACAATTCGTTTCTTGACAAGCAGAATCGTCCGAAATTTCAGAGAATCAAATACGTGCCTCTGACTGTTACAAAAAACTTATCCATTAATTTTCATATACCTTCGGCCTACTATAAGCGCATAATTTTGGAAAAAAATTCAGCTGCAAACATAAAAATTTTTAAAACATAAAAAATTACTAATTCATAATACAGTGTTTCCCTTCGGATATTATATTCTTTTTGGTGACAGGAATAAAATTTAGGGAAAAAAACTTAATTGCTACTAATTAGTAATTTTTTTATGCATGTTATAAATTTTAATTTTGTAGGCGAACTTTTTTCCGATATTACTCTTTACTTTATATTCAGAGTAAATTCAGTTCTGTTCTTACTCTCAAGTGAAGGGCAAAAATGAAAAGTCTGTTACATGGCGTTTCAAGGACGTGTCGTCATGTAGCAGACTTTTCCTTTTTGCCCTTCAATATTATTTTCAAATAGAACACAGTTCATAGGTTTTGGAGGGAGAATTATCAACCCTATAAAAATCATTCAAAATGAAGGCTGAAAAATTGTTCCTATAATTTTCTGGCGTATTATTTCATTAAGTGTTTAAAAGACTTAAAGTCAATCATAAATTTGTTAGTAAATCCCTGAGGCGCTTCCGTTATTTTGTACTAATGTAAAAAAATCATTTTTAAATCAAAAAATATTAAAAAATATTGCAATTATTTTGTAGAATTTCTGTTCGAAATACGAAAAATTAGATAAAAATGTTCAGAAACCCCCTAAAAATTAATAACAATATTGAAAATATTAAAATACAACTTTCGAAGCGAAAAAACAACCAAAATCAACGATCACTCTCATCTTAGAAGTGAGGCGTCGAAGACAGCTAAACAATTTTCTGAGTTATAAACGCAGTTCTCAATCAAGATAAACTCGTAGGATGTCTTCAAAGAGAGTTGATGTCTCAAAGTTTGCGTCTATCGATGGAACAGAAATGGAATCCGGTGCGGGAGCGAGAATCGTAATACGGTGAATTGGACTCTCTGGCAACAATCATCTATTATAAGGATATAAAAACTCAACCGTACTGAGAATGAGGTGGTAAACTTAATTTATCATTTTTCGAAATCTTTCGTCAAAATATTTACCATAATATTTATTACAGAAAAAAAAAATTAAATATTACATAGAAATACTTGATTTTATTCATATATATATATATATATATATACAGGGCGTCCCAAAAAAATGTATACACACTTTAAATACTTATAAAGGCAGTGTTTATTAAAATACATTTCATTTTCAAAATGTAATAGAATCTACAGACATTATTTAATTGTTTTGTCAACGCCTGTTTTCAAACTGACGTCCGTTCTGGTCCAGGCACTGCTGATAACGCGAAGCAATGGAATCGCAAACATCACGAAACATTTCGTTTGGTATTTGTGTGCATTCTCGTTCAATGGCTGCTCTCAATTCAGCGACTGTTGCAGGTTTTATAGCGTAGACTTTGTCTTTTAAGTATCCCCATAAAAAAAAGTCTAGTGGTGTGAGGTCTGGTGAACGCGGAGGGTATTCTACGAAACCCCTTCGTCCAATCCACATCCACATCGTGCCAAGTACCACTCGCAATACTCCACTCTTCGGTCCGGATCATCATCTTCATTAATAGCATGGACTAATCTTGGAATGTAACTTTTCCATTGACAGCGCTTCAAAATGCGTTGGACAGACGATTCTGAAATTCCTACCTCACGACTCGCTTGCCGCACAGATTTTCTTGGACTTTGGTGATACGTTTCCAGTACTCTTTCTTGCTTTGTGGGGCTTGTCGATGTCCGTGCTCTTCCGGAACGCTTCTTGTGGACATTCTGAACAGTTCCATCGGCTTCAAACTTATCTCTAATTCGAGTGATGGTAAGTCGCGTTGGTGGATCTGTTTGAAACTCCCTCCTAAACTGTCTTTGCACTTCAACTGCGTTTTCACACTTCCAGTAGCATTTTAGAATGAATTTCCTTTGTTCAAAGCTTAGTCTGACTGCCATTATTAATTCTAATGGGTTTAACTTGGAAAGAAAGAAACATCAATTGAGCTATCAGCTGTTAAAGTGTGTATACATTTTTTTGGGACGCCCTGTATATATACAGTATATATATATATATTATGTAATCCCATAAGTAATGCGGCATTTTAAAATTTTTTTCTTTTTTCCATTTTTATCATTATTTTACGGATAGAAATCAAACAACTCTTTGAAGTTATTTATATTTAAATAAATATTATATATATAGGAAAGAAATATTCATCGCAAACTCTCTTATTAAAAACAAAAAAAAACAAAGAAAAAACCATTAATTCTTCCGGTTTCTTTTCAATAAATTTAAGAACACATTCATTTTATTTTGATCGCATTAAAGGATACAAGTATTTTACGAGTGTCCATGAAACAAATATTCATTATACACTACAGTAAAGGTAAATAAATAAAACTTTTGTACACATAAAATTAGGGTTTTATTATATATATATATATATATATATATATATATGAAAGATGCAAACCACAAGGAAAAAGAAAAATTATTCCAAGGCCTTTCGCGTATTCAGAAGCACCTCGTATTCTGAATACACGAAAGGCCTTGGAATAATTCTTCTTTTTCCTTGTGGTTTGCATCATTCATTCATTTCACGTGTTTAATTGCGAAATTCATCCCATACACACACACACACACACACACACACACACACACACACACACATATATATATATATATATATATATATATATAATATATAAAATGCCGTTAAAATCATATTTGCCTTATTAAACTAAAACACCTTTTTTTTTTCTTGGCGAACCAAATAATGAATCCACCGCAATTATACGTAAACAATGTGAAGCTTAAAAGTTTGAAAATAATAATATGATGCCTTAAATAAAACAAATGCCTACAATTACGCCGTAATCCTTAAGGCAAAATAATTCGAAACGCATAATTTAACGTGTCATATTAACGCAAAATTGGAACAATTACGAACATACAAACGACGAAACGTTTTTCGTATAGACGAGGGGGAGAACGGTGCGTGTGTGCGTGTGTGTGTACAACCCCTTGATGCGTACCCCATTTTAGATAGGGGTTTGGGGGAGGGAAAGGGGGGGGGGGCAAGGGAGGGAAAACGGGGTGCCCATAACCGCCTCACTGACGGTCTCGAATGACCAATTGAAGGAATTAAAGACTAAATGAGGATTCAAACTTGTTCCGTTGTTCTAATCCGAAGCATTAAGTGTAGCATTACCGAGGATTTCGCCAGAAACGAGAGGAGCAAAAGTAGCTGAGAAGAATTTAAGTCGGCGACGATAGAAAAATAATTTCCCGAACGATTGAATGGTTTTAGATGGTTTACGTGTTCCGAGGCAGTTTTCGGGGGGAAAATCATTGAGATTTAAAGTAAGTTATATATTGCGAACGAGAAACGAGGAAAAAGGAAATCTTTCGCCGGGCTTTTTTTTGCCTCCCCTAAATCTCACGTCGTTTGTTTTTTCTTCTTCTTCCCTATTTGCATCGCTCTTGTACTTGTGTTATTACACTTTCCACTCGAATGAAGTACACGACACTAGGTGTTAATTTAATTTAATTTAATATATATATATATATATATATATACACACACACACATATATATATTTTTTTTTTAAGTTCGGGAAGAACCGATTCGCCTCTATTTAAAAGGGCATATCTCGGCGGAAAAACAAAGAAAAAGTGAGAGGAAAGACAGAGGAAAAAGAAAGGGTGGAGGGGACAGTCGAAGTGGAAAAAGACCAAGGATGACAAGGACTGCAGGGTCGAGCCCCATCATCCTTGGGTGCTAGGGCCGGGAGGGCGCACGTGAAACCTCCAGGAACAAGCACGTACAAACGAGCACAAAGAGCACTCAAGAGCACGAGCTTAGAACCCCCTTGCGGGGTACACACACACACATATATATATATATATATATATATATATATATATATATATATATATATATACCATTACTTATTCGGACTGTAATGGATTTAATTTTCCCAGAAGAGTTCCTTGTTCCATGCATGGTCTGTGTGTATCATATAGAATAACGCGCTTCAACACGCGTCCTTTTTGTATCATATAAAATTACTCTCACCAGAATGCCTTCTTCTCAAGAGGTCCCGAGTTCGAATCGTGGGAGAAGTAATTTTGTATTTTATATATATATATATATATATACGCATTTTAACTGCAAACAACACACAGTATAATTAATGTAAAGAACGACGCTTGTGTAGAAGACCGTTCCGCACAAGATGAGGAGGGAGAACGAACAAATGAAAAATGAGGTACCACCCGGGAATCGAACCCGGGATCATCCGATTGCCGGTCAGATATGCTATCCACTACACCATGGACCTCGATCAATCAGAAGTCGTAATTCTCCTACATACGAGCAGAAACCAATGCCCTGAGGGGGCACTTTCGCATGCCGTACATATATATACATTTTAACTGCAAACAACACACAGTATAATTAATGTAAAGAACGACGCTTGTGTAGAAGAGCGTTCCGCACTGTGTTGTTTGCAGTTAAAATGTATATATGTACGGCATGCGAACGTACCCCCTCAGGGCATTGGTTTCTGCTCGTATGTAGGAGAATTACGACTTCTGATTGATCGAGGTACATGGTGTAGTGGATAGCATATCTGACCGGCAATCGGATGATCCCGGGTTCGATTCCCGGGTGGTACCTCATTTTTCATTTGTTCGTTCTCCCTCCTCATCTTGTGCGGAACGCTCTTCTACACAAGCGTCGTTCTTTACATATATATATATATATATGTATTATATGCAAACCCACAAGGAAAAAGAAAACCCTTGTGGGTTTGCATCATTCATTCATTTCACGTGTCTAATTGTGAAATCCATCCCATATATATATATATATATATGGTACTTACGTGTTAACAGGGGGCCACCACATATTGATGATTGGTTAGTTTAGTTGTAAAATTTTCGTTAGTTGAAAATTTCTAATACATCATATTTTTTAAATAGCAATATTTGTTTAAATATTTTTTTATACAGTTTTTTGAAAAAAATGAATTAACTTCACCTAACCAATCATCAATATGTGGTGGCCCCCCGTTAATACGTAAGTACTATATATATATATTTATATATATTGGGAAGGCAAAAAAAAAGGGAGACCTCGAACTTTGGCTGTAAAATCCAAAGTTATGATCAGAGTTCATTATGTTTTTCACATCCCACAACTAAGTAAATTTCCTATACGAAGAGCGGATTTCAAAGAAAACTAATGAAAATTATGGATTTAATGAACATTTCTTTATGCCACTGGAAATTCTCCATTTACAATACTACTGCACTATCGGGTCGGCAAAAAAAAGGGAGACCTTTTAAATCCTTCATATCTTGGCAAATACGATACATAGAACCATGAAAATTTAGTATGTTTGTAATAGGTAATTTTATGGTTTGTATGCCATCTTTTAGCATCTCCTGTTTTATCGATTTTCTTGAGAAGCTTGTCCAAACCTCCTGCAGTTGACTTATGTTAATTAAAATCGCTTTAATTATCGCAAGATTTTTCTGGAATATTCACCATAAATCCAATTTCTCAGCTAAAATGCTAAAAGATGGCATACAAACCACAAAATTACCTACTACTAACATATTAAAATTTCATGGTTCTATGTACCCTATTTGCCGAGATATTTTTTTTGCCTACCCGACAATGCAGTAGTAGTGTAAATGGAGAATTTCCAGTGGCATAAAGAAATGTTCATTAAATCCGTAATTTTCATTAGTTTTCTTTGAAATCCGCTCACCTTATAGGAAATTTACATAGTCGTGGGGTGTGAAAAAAATAATGAAATCTGACCATAACTTTGGATTTTACAGCCAAAGTTCGAAGTCTCCCTTTTTTTTGCCCACCCTATAATATATATATATATATATATATATAATATATATATAACCAAGAATATCATAAACACACTTCATATTATAGTCTTATTACTTGGTTAGCGTTTCGGAATAGCTAATTCCATCATCCGGACTTTCAAAGCATAAACTGAATCATTACATTAAAATCATAAAATCAAAATTAATACCAGGGTTTTTTTTATGCATGAAGGAGGGGCCAAGGGCAAATGCCCATTTCTTTCATGGGAATTACTACTGTTAAGACAAAAAAAACAAAAATAAAAGTTATCGTTAATAATTAAAAGTAAAAAAAAATAACTTAAAATGAATAAAAAGTTACAAAATTTAACTTTTAATTTTTAATAAAATAAATAAAAACCTTATTTAAAAGGATTGAAGACGAGTTTCATATTATACAGGGTGTCCCAGAAGACTGGACTCATAGGGAAAATAGACATTATATTTTTAAAGTAAAACTTTATATACCCTGTATATGAAAAGTGGTTTCATGAGTACAAGAAACAAACTCGCTACTTCACCAGGTCAATTCAAGAGGAGGGGCAACGGGTCTATCCCCCGTGAAATGAGGAATCGTCGCACGGAACACCTGAAAGGTTCAAAGGAAAAGATCATTTTGACTTTAAATTCAAGCTTATGGAAGTGTAATTCGCTAAAATTCTACTGAAAAATTGGTCTTTGTTTAGGGGCTGTTTAAACCCTTCCGTAATAGCAAAGGTCATGTGACGGTAAGGAACTACACCTTTACCCGACATATGAACCACGGGTCGCTACATCATCTGGACTCGAAGAACCAAATATCGTTTAGCTTCGCTGATCTAACGAAAGTGGTGTTACCACATGGTCACGATGTAGCCCCTGTAAAATTCGTTGGTTATGAGTGCGTGAATGACTGTCTTGGAGGGTGAAATATGGGATGTGTTGAGGAGGAATTAGATGGTTGGTCTGTTATAATGAATTTATAGGTACTCATAAGTGTGGAATTTTAAATGTTGTTTTGTTATATATATATATATATATATTATATATATATATATACCTTCCACACAATAAAGAAATTGGTTGGTAGATAAATGGGTACCCTGGATAGCTTAGTGGTTAAGACGCTGGGCTGCTGGTGGGGCGTGGTTCCGATTCCACGTTAAACTGTAGGTCTAAGGTGGAGTGACAAACTTGACCTTCGTCAGAATGAACAATTCGGGCGGAAGCAAAACCAAGGTTATATATATATATATATATATATATATATATATATAATAAAAACTATTTCACGAAAGTAACACGTGAATAATATTTATGATGACATCACAAAAGAAAATTAAAACCCAAAACAGTGTTCCGTCTCAGGAACAATTAGGATGCCATTTGGCGAAGGCGCTTGAGCACTATTTCGTGTTTTAACTTTCCTTCGTGGTTAGTTTCATCATATATATATATATATATATATATATATGACCCCAATCAAGTGTAACCCTTAAGGGCTGTCCAAAGCCAGCCAAAGAACTGAAGAAGAGGTGCAGTGACGAACCCGCTAAACGTAATATATTCGGCTAACTAAATTCTCCGTTTTTCCCTGTTGGTGGCAGCGGTAACCCACTCCCATCTTATTCCCCTCAATTGAACGAGCGACATTAATCGAATTAACGAACAAACCAATCAATATCATACTTGTAATGATGAAATGCGAAAGGTTGAAGGTTAATTTAAGGAATTTTACATTTATAGATAACTGAGGGTAAAGTTCGTAACACAAGTTAGTTTCGTGTATTATAATTCATGGGTCCTCCATAGCGTAAGGAATGTAAAATATACAAAATAACCTTTCATACAGAAATGGGGATTGTATGCATTATATACTATTAATATAGAAAGAAAACAATTTAAATATAATATATATATATATATATATATATATATATATATATATATATCCCCGCAAGGGGGTTCTAAGCTCGTGCTCTTGAGTGCTCTTTGTGCTCGTTTGTACGTGCTTGTTCCTGGAGGTTTCACGTGCGCCCTCCCGGCCCTAGCACCCAAGGATGATGGGCTCGACCCTGCAGTCCTTGTCATCCTTGGTCTTTTTCCACTTCGACTGTCCCCTCCACCCTTTCTTTTTCCTCTGTCTTTCCTCTCACTTTTCTTTGTTTTTCCGCTGAGATATGCCCTTTAAATAGAGGCGAATCGGTTCTTTCTGAACTAAAAAAAAAAAAATATATATATATATATATATAAATAGAAAGCCACAGACAAGAAGGAAAGAAACATCCATCATGTTGGAAAAGGGACTATATTTTGTACAATGCAACGTTTCAAGCACAAACTATGCTCATCTTCAGGCAAAAAATTCTAAAAAGTTAAAAACAGAATATTAAAAACCATAATGAATGACAAATATAAAATACAAAATAATGTAAGGAAAACCCAAACTAAAAATTCACAAGTTTTTAAAAACACTAAAATGAAAGTCACACACTAAAAAGAAAAATCACACACCTTGAGTCTAAATAGCACAGATTTCGAGGCATAACCAATACAAACAGAAGCATCTAAAAACAAGTAGAGGTTGGTTGTTAAAAATGTTCAGTTAAGACGGAGGGGAACAGATGAATTATCAGAATTGAGCGAAGGGGAAAGAGTTTTAATATATAATGATTCTAAAAGTCTTAAAGTTTGCTCACACGGAGCGGAATCTAAAATGTTAAAATTAGCTAAAGTTATATCCACTTTGCATTGAATAACATGGCTGCGCATAGCTGAAGCTTCTTTAATTCTCAGTGGTTTGTTAGTTCTATGGCTTATGCCCATGTGGGCACAGAAACGCGACTCGAGGCTCCGCACAGTGCTACCAATCACAATAATAGAGACTGACACGAGTAAACATGGACTGATAGGTTGATAGGGCATAAGTAGACAATAGGTAGGTCGATGAATGAATAATTAATAAAATTAATAAAAGATAACGGTCAAGATAAGATATGAACGTATGGATGAATATGGTCGAATAATAGTTATACTGCGTAACACCAGACAGGACACAACATATAAATAATGACTTATAGAGTGTGAAGTTGTTATTATGATGTAAAGAATTTACCATACATTGAATACTAAAGATATCCAAATACTAAAGACATGATTCAGTATTCAAGGTATGGAAAATGTGAAGGGGATTAAGTTACTATACGACGTCATAGTTTAGCAAATTATGCAATAGGTTAAAGCGTAATTAATACGCCATAGTCATTTAATTCGTACGTGCAGTGCAAGTCATTATTGGGAGAAATTAGAAGAAACGAATTAGAGAAATACAGTAATGAAAGGTTTATAGTCATTGTACAAGAGTGAGTGAAACTATTAATTAAATATATATACTTATACGAGTAAACAGTAAATATTAAGGAATTGGGTACATTTGAGGAAGAATTAAGTTAATGAATAAAGAAGTACAAACGAGGGTTCAAATCATGCCACATTCAATGTGCATGCATAATCTAATAAAATTTAGGGATGATGGTTAGATGCAGGACAACAATAATTAATTATAATAAATTCTATAACAAATGGAAAATGGAGATATGGGTAATATTGTGATGGAAATGTTAAACGATCTAAACCGTCGATTGTCTTGTTTTTACTTTAAGGGAATGAAATTAAGGGACATTCGCTTCTCACAGCGAACCTCCAATGACAAACATGGATACGGCTCAACCATAGAAATGGTAGGTCGCATGGTTGTGACACTGCAAAAATAGAAAGCAAATAAAAAATATATCCAAACTTGCGTTATGCGATTTTGGTCCTTATGTAAAAATGAATATATGAACGTACATACATATGAATATAAGTATTATATGAATATAATTATATGAATGAATATAAGAATATATGAGTATCGGAATTATTCATTGTTCATTTTTACATACACACACACACACATATATATATATATATATATATATATATATATATATCCAGACCAACATGGTTTCAAGGCTGGAAGATCATCCCTAATACAGGTATTAGACCAGCAAGAGTAAATACTGGAAACATTGCATCGAGGTCAAAATATGAATACAGTATACAGTATACTGTATACTGATTTTGCTAAAGCCTTCGATAAATGTAGTCATGGAATTATAGTAAACAAACTTAAGAATACAGTAATTACTGGAAAGTTGGGACGATTGCTACTTAATTTTCTGACTCAAAGAACAAAAACGAGTGATAGTAAAGACGGTCATATCTGAAGTCTCAGAAGTCATCAACACTGTCCCAAAAGGTAGAGTATTATCTCCTTTGCTGTTTATAATAATAAGTGTAGACATGTATTCTTGTATTAAAGACAGTGTTGTATCACTTTTCGCGGACGACACAGTGATATGCAAGGAAATATCAAATGAAGGCGACATAGAAAAATTACAAAATGACATTGGAACACCATTCAGGTGGGCGGAAGGCAGCAATTTGAAGATCAATCAAGAAAAATTCTAACTCATAAGATACGATAACAATAAGGAGCTGCAGGGTAAAGGATGCAAAACACTGCAAACCAAACAGATAACACCAAACCCACAAGTCAGGGATCTTGAAGTAATAATGTCATCGGATACAGAATTCAGAATAGTATAACATTAAAATCACAACAGCTAAAAATAATGGGAATTATCTGGAAGAGTTTCCACAGTAGAAAGGCAAACGTTATGATAATATTATGGAAATGTTTAGTTCTACCAATGATTGAGTATTGCTCAGTACAGAAGACGAGCCATTGCAAATGTATGATAGAAACCATACTTTTACTATCGAAAATAGAGGAAACGAAAAAAAAATATATATATATATATCCAAGGAGGAGATTGTCCAAGGAAGAAACTGTAAACACCAACCGACCAGGGAAGTACTACTGGGGGAACGTTGGGCAGAAGCCAGTAAGTGCTGGAACTACCGTTTCTCTTGTCGCTGTCCTCCTTAGCTGATTTTTACCGTGTCCCATCTAGCCTGTGAGCAGTTCAACATGCCCTCAAACACAAACTTCTCCCTATTCTTCACTACACATACAAGCATCTTACACACTACATAATCTTTTCCAAATTAAAAAAAAATGACAACGACTTCAAGAACATCGGAGTCGTCTAGGGAGGGGACCATAAATGTCTCCACTTCTGGCTTCCCCGCTGCCGATACCGGGAACGCAGACTCGGGCAGCGGGGCTGGTTCTGCTACTACCAATTTGAGATGTTCTGGGTCTCTACCTGATTCACTTTTCGTAAACTTCTGCAACATTCGTGACGCTTCCTCAAATTTTCAATCTGTTGAACCACACCTCTCCTCTAAACATCACCTTCTCTTCTTCACTGAAACTCAGGTGTCGAGGACGACTGACAGCAACCCCTTTTCTGTACCCTCCTATTTTCTCTATACTCAGTTTCACTCCGAAGGTGGATGTTACGTATATCTACGCAGATCTAACTTGTTATCCAATTCCCGAACTTGAATCCTCCGAATTCTATACCCTCTGGCTACGGCTTACATGCCACTCTCAAACTAAATACTACATCTGCGCTGTCTACCTTTCTCCGAATTCTACTGACTATCCAGAATTCTTTGACTACCTCACTTCCAAAGTGGAATGCATTCTATCCCACTCTCCTTTTTCTGAACTGTCTATTTTAGGTGATTTTAATGTTCACCACCATCTTTGGCTTTCCTCCCATTTCAGTAACATCCCTGGTGAACTAACTTACAACTTTTCTATCGTGAATGACAGTACCATACTCGTATCCCCAATTGCCTGGATTTATTTCTCACCACTCCTCCTTCTTCTTACTCTGTCAAACTTTTTTCTCCTTTGGGCTGATCCGACCATAATTTTATATCTGTTTCCTGTCCTATCGCTCCAATTCGGCCTTTGGATCCTCCCGAGAGGAGGCACCTTTGGCACTTTGGCGCCGCTGATTGGGAAACCCTTAGGCAGTACTTCTCTGATTTCCTATGGAATGATTACTGCTTCCGTGGCCGGGGCTCCTCCGAGTAAGTTTAGCGTATATTCCATATGTACGGCTATCGTGAATCTGACCTCTGCTCAGTGATGTGCACAGAACATTTAAAGGGCAAGAGCTCAGAGCCCTAAAAAAGAGCACCTGTAAGGGGGTCCAGGGGCATGCTCCCCCGGGAAATTTTTCAAAATTTAACAGTCAAATGCTGCATTTTGGTGAGTTTATGAGCGATCTTTTTACATAAAATTATCAATTCAATCGTGTGTTTCTTGTTTTTCCATTCACATTACGGACGACCTACTAGTTACTTTTCTAAATATATCAATAATCAAAATCTTTTTCTCTGGGAAATGATATGTTTGTTGTACTACTGTTATGCGCCATCGGTAGATTTGCGCTATCGACCGATCGCGCTACGCTATCAATGGATCCAATCTGTTTATTATGTATTTTTGCTCTCGTCATTTTCGTTTAAACTAACGGAAATATCACAACTTAAACTAACCAATATTAACCTGTTAGTTAATTGAATGACCGGTTAGGTCAACTGAATGCCCAGTTAGATCAACTGAATGCCCGGTTAGGTCAACTGTACGCCCGTGATGATTGGTTAGGTTAAGTTGTGATATTTTCGTTAGTTTAAACGAAAATGACGAGAGCAAAAATGCATAATAAACAGTTTGGTAGTCCGATAATACGTAAGTAAAAATACATAATAAACAGATTGGATCCATTGATAGCGGAGCGCGATCGGTCGATAGCGCAAATCTACCGATGGCGCATAACACTACCACTCTGTACACAATTGAAATATAAAATAATATTCTATTGACAACTCAATAGATTAACAACACCGTAACAGAAGACTATATTTCACACTTTTCATTATACAAAGTGTCAAACTACCTTTTCAACAATCTTAATACAAAAACACAAATGTTTTGTGAACCATGCTGCCATTGAACATGTAACTACACTTTAAATTACATAATTAACATTAAGCAACACTTTATATGAACACTGTTTAGAAAACATTTATCAAATCCATTAATTTTAGCCTACTCACTCCCTGTTCAACTAACTGTCTCTCTCTTCCTCACTATGTTCATTGTTCAGTGTTGTTCGTTCTCTCTCTCTCTCTCTTCTCTCTCTCTCTCTCTCTCTCCTTTCATCCTCACTCTGTTGCAGAATAAAAGACAGAGCAATGAGCATAATTTCCTTTAACAAGTTTTTAAATCATTAATTCAGTTTAATAATATCATGTACTTTAACAATCACTTATATATTTTTTTTAAAATGAAAGCAACCTGTAAAAAACAATTTAAATGTTTGAAACTTTAAAGTGCTGGTACTGTGTAGCAGCCCATTTCAAGCACTGTTCCTCTATAGAGAACAGAAGATATGCACCTACCGGCATTTTCACGAGAGTACCCGCCTGTTGGCCATGTTCTTGAAAATGTTGATGACCTCGTTTTGGTTGACGGGGACGGTCTTCTCTATGGCAACCAGCATTAGGTCCTACAGTCTTTCCTCCTTGCAGTGACTGCGAAGCTTTGATTTGACCAGCTTTAATTTAGAGAAGGATCGCTCTACTGTGGCAGTAGATATGGGCAGAGTTGCATAGATCTTGAGTAACTCACACAGAGTAGGAAAACCAATATTGAGATTGTTTTCCTTCATGCACTTGAGCATTGAGTTGACGTCATTTTGTGGGTCATGAATATGCTGAGTAGAACACCTTAAGTGCGAACCAGAGCCTCACGGCTCAGAGTCCGCCACCGTAACCAATGAGCTACCGGCCGCTCGAAACTCATTTGATAGTACGTGGAACATAATACAATAAATGAAATTCCCTGAAAGTGTTTTAGCTTGATAAACTGGCTAATATTAAGTTTCACGGACACCATATTACATTAGCTCAGGTGGTCGTTTTAGCTTTGTTAGTTATTTCATTTCCCACGTGACCAATTTCGTCTCCTGGAAACTTAATATTTACCAATAAATTTGATAATAAGAATGTTTGGGGTTATTTTAACCTCATTCGTAGGACAGCAATGGTCATAAGACGGAGGGAAACTACAGTTTTACCTTGGATCCGAACCACGGGTCATTACATCATCTGAACAGTATCACCGCTGCTTGACTTCGTTGATCTGATTGCTACTTGGCCACGACGTAACTTATACATTCAATAAGGTAATTGAAGTTTAATATCGCATTATGCCACAAAATTATGATAAATATAAACGATAAACGATAGAAAAATAGGTAAAAATATGAGAAAAATTATGGAGTTTAACATTTAATGTAAAATCATGAAATAAAGCAGTTAAAACCAATACAGTATTTATAACAAGAAATGCATAGATACCGACATTGAAGACCATGTATTCATCTTTAGAATATATATTCTTTACATCAGGAGTTTTCAACCGGGGCTACATGTACCTCTTAGGGATACATATTAGATTTGTCAGGGGTACATAGTGAACTGACAAAATACGCATTTTTCTAATTTTTTTCCCGAAATATTTCAACAATGCAAGCTTAAATATGTGTGTGTGTGTGTGTGTGTGTGTGTATATATATATATATATATTTTTTTTTTTTACTTTAAACTCATTATATATAGAGTAAAACCTCTCTATAACGAAATATATAATCCAAATGGCTGTCGTTGTAGAGCGGTTGTTCGTTATAAAGAAGTTTTCCTTTGCCGATATTGTAGCACGAACACGTGCAGATCAGGCCGAATTAGTGTAAACACCTTCTTATAACGAAACGTGTTTTTGATAAAGAGGTTTTCAAAATGCCCAATGTGTTCGGTAAAGAGAGGTTTCATTATAGTGGAGTGTCGTTACTGAGAGGTTTTATATGCATTCTGTATGGCGGTACACGAAAACATCTTGACTTTTCAAAGGTGTACGCGGTGGAGACAAGGGTGAAAATCCCTGGTTTACTTGGAAATTCTGATAAGTGAGGAATTTCGTTTTTAAATTAATAATTATTGCATAGTATTTCGTGAAAGCATCTCTTGCGTCATTGCGTCAACGATTTCGTGGAGTCTTCGTGGCATCGAGTCATCAAGTTGCTCACACATTAATAGGATGCGGTGGATCCCATCGCAAAACAGAAGATTTAGGACGTGACCCTATCTTTTGTTATGTTCACATGGTTCGACTGACAAATCGACCCGACCGGCAGCAATTAAACAGTGCCATTTGAATTAACATTGTTACAAAATTACTTTATGTTTGTTGATTACTCGCAAACGCTTATTAGCTGCAATTTTAGTTCCTAAACTAAAAGAAAAAATTAATTTTGTTTTTCATATATAAATTTAGGTCCAGAGGGTTTGTTACCCTTTTTGCTGAGAATGATAAGGAAAACTGGAAGGTTGGCAACTTTAGCGGATCTCCTCCCAAATGTCTTTGTCATATTTCAATAAATTCTACCGATTCCTCAGGTTTCTTGGTTCCCACTCCTTTGTGATGCGTGTTCATAGGTCCTCTATTGGATTTAAATCGGGTGAGTTCGCTACCTATTGAAGCAACGCAATTTTTGAGTGTTTCTAAACTACCTTTCTAAACCACCACCTGAGGCGTGCAAGCCATTCTATCGAATTATTATTATTCTAAAGTCACGTATACAACATATCAAATCCAAAATATCAAAATTTTTATTCATATTATTCAAACTAAAATAGACTCTTCCTCAAAATACACTCCTTAACCCTACATTATTCCTTCATCCATCCACATTTATTGTATCGCATTAAAATATGGGATAGCTCAAAGAAATATTAACAACATCCTGCGAATCCTCTCAAAATGACAAAGTTAAACCTCCCCAATGTTTAAAATGCTAGGTATTTTTAAAAAATAAACGACCTGCATTCATTCATGTTGTTCTCAATACGTTCAAGGTTATTACTAAAAGTCAACATACATCAGCCATTCAAAAAACAATCACCCCCGCATCAAAAGTGTCATCATTATAAAAATAGACTCCACGGGGATTTTATACACAAACCAAACTATACAATGGAAACTGCAGGAAATGCACTCTCTTCCAAAGGAGCAGATATATGGAATGCAATTTTCATAGACATCAGACAGGCTTCATAATTAAATGTATTCCGGAAATCACTAAAAAAAAAATTCATTAGCTCGTAATGATATAAACGTTCATCACCGCCATTATTACTATAGTAGTTAAACCCTTATTTTACAATTAATTATCTAAAATATGGTCCCCACAAAATCATATCCTCCCCATAAATTATCTATTTTTTCATTAAACTCTTTTATTATCATAATTTACCTAATCTTTTACATTAAGCTTCATTTATTTTCTAATAATACAATATACAAATGGGTAGAAAACAACATGGAATTTATTTTCTAGTAACACAATATACAAATGGTCAAAAAATAACAACATGAAATTTAACACCGAGAAATTTCAGCAGAAGAAATGAAAAGCTAAAACAGTCAACATAGGCAGGAATTTTCAGAGAAGCAAGAAAGCAATAGATTTAAGGGTTATAATGATTGACGATGCGAAATTTAAGACACAAAATCAGATAGCGATAAACAAGGTCACGGGATAGGTACTGAGAACGTTTAAAAGAAAGGATAAGAAAGTAATGATTCCCATGCTGAAAACACTGATCATACCAAAACTTGAATACTGCACAGTCTTGACGTCTCCGTATAAAAATGAAGCGATTAATGAACTACACTGAGCGGCGGAAAAATCGGCCCACTTGGAATATCGCGAAAACCAAAAAAGGGGGGCAAGCTTCTGTTTATAAAAGTTTTAAAATCCGAAAATATAGTCTATGAGGCAACTAAATAACGAGACAAAACAATGTCAGCTGCGAACACACTAGCTGTAACGAATTTTCGACTTCTTTTAAGAATTCGACAGTCTGACATTCAGTTGCTCTTACTCTTAGACTGCTAGTGCCACTTTTTTCTTCCACTAGTGGCAGTAGGCATTTGCGTTTAGTAACAGATAGACCTCTAATTCTTTTGGGTTTCAGAATTGGACATTTACAATGGATTTGAGTGCCGTGAACATCGCAAGAGTCGTCGCCCTAATTGAAGATGGTCGGAGCCATCGTTACGTCGCCGATGCGCTAGGAATTCCAAGAACAACGGTTCGACGTGTCTACCAACGTTATGTGGAGACACGAGAGTACACCCGAAGATCTGGAAGATCGCGCTGCACATCTGCCGTGACGATCGTTTCATCGTCTTGAGTGTTTTGCGAGATTGTCGCTTGACTGCCACAAACGTCCGCAATGAGCTGGAAAGGTCTCGAGACGTCAGTGTATCGGAGCGAAAAGTTAGAAGGAGACTTATGGAAAGTGGCTTACATACTAGACGTCCAGCAATGGGTCCGGAATTGCTCCCATACCACCGCAATGCTCGTCTTGCTTTCGCTCGTGAGCATGTCAATTGGACTCCTCCAGAAGCAACCCTCTCCGTAAAAGTGCACGGGGCCAATCTTTCTCCTGTTCTTCTCCACACTCTTTCCCGTCCATCGGATGTTCGAAGATTAAATCTTGATTCGCCCATAAACAACATTCATCCCCATTGGACCATAGTCCATTTGACATGCTCAGGGCCGCCGAGACGGCGGGAAAGCCGGGTTAAATCCCTCGGGCCCGGACCCCTAGGGGGCGCCGGAAAGAGGGGGGATAAAATCTAAAAATATTAATAAAGCAATTGATTAAATGATAGAGAGGAAATATAATTAATGAACATACATTTTAGAGAGATTATCGTAGTCAAACTGAAACAGATAAAATATTATCTGCGGTCCACCAATGCCCAAGACCGACTGACAGATCTGGGAACCATTGTAATTGAAAACTAGTTAGCCAGTACTTTAAATTTCATCAGAATCATTTATCACTTTGCTAGAGAGAAGGCAAAGAAAGTACACTTCTAATTATGAAAATCTTGCAGTAAACAATTGTCTTGCCTGCATGGACTGGTACTGCATTTTTAAATTGTATGGTGATAGAATTAATATAATTGATTCGAAAAATAAAATTGTCATTTTCTTCTGAGTTGTTTATTCATACTGTATGTTTTGAAGAGTGATTTAGACATATAATCAGTTTGCTTGTTATGTACACAAAAACATTCATAATAAAATAGTGAGTAAACAGGGGGACCCATATACCGATCCTTCCCCGGGGCCGTGGCAGCTCTCGCCGGCCCTGGTCACATGCTCACGAGCGAAAGCAAGACGAGCATTGCGGTGGTGTGGGAGCAATTCCGACCCATTGATGGACGTCTAGTATGTAAGCCACTTTCCATAAGTCTCCTTCTAACGGTTCGCTCCGATACACTGACGTCTCGAGACCTTTCCAGCTCATTGCGGACGTTTGTGGCAGTCATGCGACGATCTCGCAAAACACTCAAGACGATGAAACGATCGTCACGGGCAGATGTGCAGCGCGATCTTCCAGATCCTGGTCTTCGGGTGTACTCTCGTGTCTCCACATAACGTTGGTAGACACGTCGAACCGTTGTTCTTGGAATTCCTAGCGCATCGGCGACGTAACGCTGGCTCCGACCATCTTCAATTAGGGCGACGACTCTTGCGATGTTCACGGCACTCAAATCCATGGTAAATGTCCAATTCTGAAACCCAAAAGAATTAGAAGTCTATGTGTTACTAAATTCAAATGCCTACTGCCACTAGTGGAAGAAAAAAGTGGCACTAGCAGTCTAAGAGTAAGAGCAACTGAATGTCAGACTGTCGAATTCTTAAAAGAAGTCGAAAATTCGTTACAGCTAGTGTGTTCGCAGCTGACGTTGTTTTGTCTCGCTATTTGGCTGCCTCATTGACTATATTTTCGAATTTTAAAACTTTTATAAACAGAAGCTTGCTCACTTTTTTAGTTTTCGCGATATTCCAAGTAGGCCGATTTTTTTGCCGCTCAGTGTAGAAGAAATTCAAAGAAATTTCACAGCCAAGATTGATGGCTACAAAGAGCTCAGCTATTGGGAAAGACGCTTTAAATTAAATCTAGATTCACTGGACAGAAGAAGAGAGAAATACACCATAATTTACACATTGAAAATAATGGAAAAGCTGGTACCTAACCTCAAGCTGAACTCAGTAACCACCCAAACAACAGTGGAAAATAGGAACGGCAGAATATGTAGTGTTCCCAAACTAAAGGCCAGACAAGGGACACCCTTAACTCTACAAGAAAATAGTTTCGTTGTCAAGAGCCAAGACTATTTAACCAGTTTCTGAAGGAAATCAGGAATATTACTAGTGTCAACGTCGAAGTCTTCAAAAGAAGACTAGACGCCTGGCTCAGGGGGTTACCAGATGAGCCGGTGTAACAGGCCAAATTATACCTCCTGGCCAGTTTACATCCCGAGTATAAGCTGGCCTAGCCCAGATACCACCCCGAGGTATCTGGCCTCTTCGTGTGAAGAGAATCCAACGTACGGAACTGCTACGATGTTTGAGTATACAAGTGTTCATTTTATTTAAAATGAATAATGTCTCATGTAATAAGTATAGAGGTATAAAATTATATAAAATAATCAAACAATATGCCAATTATTTCTGTAAATTTCTGTAAATTTCTGTAAACCTTGCATTTATATTATTATTATTAGTAGTAGTAGTGGTATTATTGCTTGCTTACTTACTTGCCAAATATTACACTTCCTCTCTGTAATAAATTAATTGAATCCCAACAATTTTGTCTGAAAAGGTTCCATGTTTCTGATATCATATTCAGATTAGAATACTGTAAATATATTAATGTCATATCAGACATCTAAATTGTATACAAAAATACTGAAAATATTGTAAAATTTTATGTAATTTGTATTCTTTTACTGAATAAACTTTTTGAATTTTGAATTTTGAATTATTTCAGTAATGAATCAAAATTACTGTATATAAATGCCATTACCATATATATATATAAATTATGTACAATGGATGTAAATACAGTAATAATATAATTATTGCCATGAAAGGTAACTCTCATTGCCTCATATTTGTCAGTTCATAAAGTGCAGTACTTAAAATTCGATATTCCTACCGCGGTGATGTAGGAATCAAGACCGGTCTCGAGACCTTTTTTTCTCGTTTCGGTCTCGGTCTCGCTAGGTCTTGGTCTCGGGCGCTTAGGTCTCGGTCTCAGCCATGGTGGTCTCGACTACATCAATGCCTTACCGGAAAAGAATGTTGTACTTTTATTCTCCCTGTACTGAAATTTCAGTAATAAAGAATTTGAATTTGAGTTTGAATGTGTATGTGAAAGGAACGAGACTCTTGTAGCCAACTGTACAGTAACATGAAGAAGAGAATTACAGCAAAAGTCCGTTGGCCAAACGATTGGTATTTGTTATATCCTACATACCAACTTCGGCCAACAGATCTTCGCCATCAGAACAATTAATGGAAGTATCTGAAAACATCATTCAGAGTAAACATGAAAAATGTGCAAATAAACATTGGCGACGCAGCTCCAAATATGTTTAATATTCTTCATATATAAAACCCGTCCACTGTAATTGATTATGAAAATTATGCTATTATATTCAATATTCCTTCTCCCTTGAGAAAGCCTTTCCCATCAACGAACAGCGTAACTCACCCGTAAGACCTTCACGAATGCCAGTGAACATTCAGAGTAAAAATTTTGAATAGCCCAAATGAAGTTTACAATATAAGACAACGCAATAATACAAGAGCTGTCCTCTCCCTCTCATATAAAGAGTTATGGTTTTAGATTTAAAATCCCGTTGTCTTTCCCGGAAAATGTAAAAAATAATCCTCATGATTTTAAACGATAAGTATATAGATTATCCATTAATATAATGCTTTCATTTCAATCCATATCACCATAAGTTATCATAAACCTTCTTATTTAATCGCCAATAATTACCTTCCATATAAATTGAAGTAATATAAAGAATAAATGTGATTCCACGAACTTTGCGTTAAATTTATTCTCTCTATATTTTAAGACCGACCTTACATTTACGTTTTCGTAAATACTCCAGTATCGTGTTCCAAATTCTGCGTCAATGTTTTAAGGGGCGAATCAGATGTTGTATCTCCATTCGATTCCCTTTTCATGGACCTTAAAATGGTTTAAATTGCTGTTGATCCGCAGTAAAATGTTCTAAATTGCAGTAATTCTACTCCATTAATGCATAACAGTAATAAACATACTGATAACATTTAAGTGTGAATTGGGTAACTCGAATATCATTTCAATAACACTTTTGTTGGTCACTTTTTATTAAGGTTTGTGTTATATATATATATATATATATATGAATAGAAACGACATAGGTATTAAGGAACGTCTCTGCACACGAGGAGGAGAGATAACGAATAAATGAAAAATGAGGCGAACCGCCCGGGAATCGAACCCAGGGCCTTCCAATTGCCGGTTGGACGCGCTACCATTATGCTACGGACCTCAATTAATCACAAATCGAAATTCTCCCACATAGGGCAGAAACCACTGCCCTATGTGGGAGAATTTCGATTTGTGATTAATTGAGGTCCGTAGCATAATGGTAGCGCGTCCAACCGGCAATTGGAAGGCCCTGGGTTCGATTCCCGGGCGGTTCGCCTCATTTTTCATTTATTCGTTATCTCTCCTCCTCGTGTGCAGAGACGTTCCTTAATACCTATGTCGTTTCTATTCATTTATATACTGCGTGGTCATTGCAATTATATGCATATATATATATATATTATATATATATATATATAAACTATACACAAATAATAACAATAATAAATAATGTTTGGCGCTTTGTCGAATCTGCTTTGTAACGGCAAAGGTCACGTGACGGAAGGAACCTACAGCTTTACGTAGGATCCAAACCCCGGGTCACTACATCCACTACATCATCTGAACAGGAAGCAGAGTTGGGTCACCCATCTATCTACTGAATAGACTCAAAGGCGTTGATCTAATGCAGTGGTTCTTAACCTTTTTACTACCATGCCCCCTCTAGGAATTGGTCCTTCCCTCCACGCCCCCCTTCAATCAAAATAACATTCTCAATAACTTCTCAATATTAGCCCATGCTCTCGTTAAGAGAATAACAAATACAATTAGAGAAATTCCTGTTTCTAGGGGGGCGCGCCCCCCCGGTTAAGAACCACTGATCTAATGGGAAGCGGTGTTGCGACTTGGTTTCGATGTAACCTATAAACGCGAATAAAAAGCAGTCATTACCTGAATGAGGTCACCTGAAGATCAGGGCCCTCATGTATTCTTGTTTTCTGCTTTACAGTACCAAATATAATAACAAATTAAATTGAATGCCCGGTTAGGTCAACTGTACGCCCTTGACGATTGGTTAGGTTAAATCGTGATATTTTCGTTAGTGTTAACGAAGATATCATTTGGTAATTGCGGCTGGGGACCCTGATCTTCAGGTGATCCCCTGAATGTTTCACTGAATAAATTTTTTCCCTCTTAATCTATATTTTGTCTTCAAAATATAAAGATTAAGATTATAGCTATAATATTATATAGATTAAATTAATATATATTAAATATAGATTAACATATAATTAGAATGAAAGGTAATAACAGAAATATTAGTTTACTTATACCACCAAAAATAACCAGAATTTAAAGATCAAATTTACTTTTATGCTAATTTAATGTATACAAAAAACCCATGATCATGGACTGCCTCAAACCAGTCTGAGAAATGGGGAAGGGAGTGCAGTGACGAGACCGCTGCACGTAATCCATTTGACTCGGACCAAGTTCTTCTTTTTAAAGGGGACTTATTTTTTTCGGTTGGTGGCAGCGGTTCCGCTTGTCCTAGTGTCCTCAGATAGATGAAGGATGTAAAATGAAACCAACCAACGAACTCATATCATGTATTTAAAATAATGTCCTAAAATATACTTATAATAAAAACGTATAAACAAACTACATTCATTAAACTTTGCCTATGATGTTAAACTATATAGAGACCCTGTAATTAAGACTTGAGGCATTCTGTGTAGTATACGTACTGCACAGTACTTTATAAAAATTACATGAAAAGTACTTATGGAGGAAGTGTAGTTTACGTCTCCCTGTGGTGCCTAGTGTAGTTTATGTTCCCCTACATTATCCTAGTGTAGTTTACGTTCCCCTACATCAGTGGTGGCGAGCCTATGGCACACGTGCCCATTTGAGCACGCGATAAAATTTGCCTGGCACGCCTAAGCATAGAAATTGTTATCCAAAAAACTAGTATAAAATAATAGACTTAATGTTTATAATTTGGTGTAATATATATAAACTTTGGTGAGCACGCGAATTTTTTTTTTAGGGTTTACATGGTTTTTTTGGCACACGACTGTAAAAAGGTTTGCCACCCCTGCCCGACATCTCATCCTAGTGTAGTTTGCGTTCCCCAACTTTGCCCGCGCATATCTAATCAAATAAAACGTTAAAACTAACGAAAATATTACGACTTAACCTAACAAATCGTCAATTTATAAGTCGTAATATTTTCGTTAGTTTTAACGTTTTATGTGATGGATTAATTTTAAAAATGTCTCCTGAGGATCCTAGTGTAGTTTACGTTCCCCAACTTTGACCTTGTGTAGTTTGTGTCCCCTTTTGCGTCAGGGGGACGTAAACTACACTTGTTCCGAACTTATTTATACGTAAAAAGTACACGAAAAGTGTACATTTATACATGAAAAGTGCATACAATTTGACTTCTAAATGTAACATTCGATTATAAACAGAACCACGACAATGACTTATAATATTTACCTTTCGAAGGTATCATAAGGTACATATATATATATATATATATATATATATTATATATATATATATATATATATATATATATATATATATCGCCAACGCTCCTAAATAATAGGTTACCCATTTAAATTTAAAACTACTCTGTTTGCTATTGGAAACATAATGAAGCTTCGCCCAAAGATTGTCTAAGTTAGCAACTTGAAGGTAATTGCATTAAGTTTATTAGGTCATGCTAAGTTCCTTCTTAGACAAACTTTGGAGGGGAAATAGTTTGAAGGTTCTGGGAAAGAAAAGAGCTCGAATAAAACACCTTTCTTTGCATGGCTAATGGAAATGTATGTATTATTTGAAACTATATTTTAATCTATATATTTGTAAATATATCATTTTAATTAATAAACATTCTAAAAATATAAAATTTAATGGATTACCTCAAGATCAGGGCCCCCCAACCTTCGTTAGTTAGCCTTATAAGGCTAACTAACGAAAATATCACGATTTAACCTAACCAATCGTTAGGTCAACTGTACGGTGTACTCCTTTGACGATTGGTTAGGTTAAGTCGTGATATTTTCGTTAGTTATCCTTATAAGGCTAACTAAAGAAGGCTGGGGGGTAGGGTTGCCAGACGTTCCGCATTCTACGGGAGAGTCCCGCATTTGATCCAAAAATCAAGCATTATTAACCTCTTAACGACCAAAGTTTTTGTAGGGTTAAGTTATGAGTGCGTGTATTGGAAATGGTATATATTCGACCCAGTGGTCCAAAAGAGGTTAAGCATTGTTTTAAGAAAAATTTCCTAATTTTGTTCGTTGTAACCGTTGAAGAAATCTAGTTTCAATTTGAAAACAAAATTGGTCTTTAAAAAAAAAAAAAATTTGCCAACCCTACTGGGGGCCCTGATCTTCCGGTGATCCAATTTAATAGAAATCTAAGTAACAAAAGATATATATGAAATATTTGCATTATTTAGTTGGTAATACTTAGTTATCACACATGGGTAATATATAACCTTAATTTTGCTTCCGCCCGAATTCTTCGTTCTGACGAAGGTCAGGGTTGTTACCCTATCTTCGACCTGTAGTTAATGCTGAGTGCAAACTACAACCCACCATGGAAGTCAGAAATTACAAAGTCCTCACCTGGGCTCGATCTCACAACCTCCCATCGGCAGCCCAGCGTCTTAACCACTAGACTACCCAGGGTAACCATTTATCTACCAACCAATTTTATTGTTTTTGTATGGAAGGAGGAACAGCTGGGTGAGCGAGCTCCGTCTGCCCTCGCAGGGAATCGAACGTATGCACGATGGATTTATAGTCAGTTATGCTAACCAATATATATATATATATATATATATATATATATATATGGGATGAATTTCACAATTAAACACGTGAAATGAATGAATGATGCAAACCCACAGGGAAAAATAAAAATTATTCCAAGCCCTTTCGTGTATTCAGAAGCATTCAGAAGTGTAATCATTCCCTGACGAGGTGTACTTCTGAATACATGAAAGACTTTGGAATAATTTTTTTTTTCCTTGTGGATTTGCATCATATATATACAGCATATACTGTATATATATATATATATATGAAAATTATTTCACGAAAGTAACACGTAAATGATATTTATGATGAAAATAACCACGAAGGAAAAAGAAAACAGAATGATGCTCAAGCGCTTTCGTTTAATGACAGTGTTCCTGAGGATGTCATTAGACGAAAGCGCTTGAGCACTATTCTGTGTTCCCTTTTTCCTTCGTGGTTATTTTCATTATATATATATATATATATATATATTATATATATATATATATATATATATATGCCACATTGTGAGGCATTTGAATGAAATGGTAGTTATTAGCTCTCTAGTGGGAAGAAGGTCAACAGTAAAATGCCTCTGGTCGCGAAAGCGTCATTCATTTCCTTGGACGATGAAATAGCCGTCAGGTTGTTATTAATTTCCAATGCAGTTGTAGCGTAGTGGCTAACGCCCTCACCTTTTTCACAAGAAGTGGTGGGTTGGAATCCTGGTGGGGAAAAAAAAAACATTACGCAAAGTATGATATTCTATATTTACCTTTCAACTTTTCAATTGTTCAGTGCGACGATTTCTCATTTCACAGAGGTCAAGCTTGTTGCTTTTCCTCTTATATATATATATATATATATTAGGGTGTCACTTATTTTTCAACTTTTAAGTTTCCGTGCTCTGACCCCAACAGTAGTATGGACGCAAAATGGACGAATGCAGAGATAATGATCAATGGTGCAATGTCGCAAAGGGGGGTGGGTATGTTGCAAAGGGGAGGGTTATGTAATGAAGGGGTGGGGTATGCAATGAAGGGGGAGGGGTATGCAGTGGGGGGGGTGGGGAAATGCTGCAGGTGCAACAAAGGGTCATGAAAATTGGAGGCGGCGTTATCCCCCAAGAGAAAACAGGAGAAGTAGAGGAAGGAAGAGATGTTCACCTGGCAGGAGCCAAGTGCATATTAACACTTCAGCCGACCCGCCGTCCTTTTATAGGCCCCTAATCAGCCAGTTGCTTAGAAGGAGCCAAGGGGAGAAGGGAGGGAGCTTCGGGGAAGAAGGAAATGACCTCCCCCAAAGGGGTTGCCTTAACCTAAGAGAGGAAGAGAAAGGAGAGACGGAGGAGGTCTTTGGAGGAGAGGTGGGATGTCCTCACCCCCCCAAAGGGAAACCTAACCTAAGTCTTAACCTAAGAAGGTTAATAATATAGAAATTTTGCACCTTGCCTGTAATAATCCTTGCTCAAATGATTCTCACTGTAAACTCATAGATAGGTATTATAGTAAGATAATATCCCTGTTAAGAGAAGCAGGAAGCCCTTGATTAAATCTTACAACTATCATACTAAGGTTATTCCTGGATGGAATGATTTTATTGCCCCCCTGAAGAGGGAATCGAAAGACGCCTATGATTTGTGGTGCTTTCATGGTAACCCAGATTAGGACCAGTATACATAAATATGTGTAGAAGTCGGGTCAGTATAAGGCGGCCATAAGGCGATGTCAACAGGAAGAAGAGTCTATTCGAGCATCAAAAGCCTGTGAAGCTCGCATAAATAACGATAATAACAAATTTTGGAAATTTATTAAGAATCAAACGGGTGTCAAAAATGCCCTCCCTCCGACAATTGATGGGGTGTCGGGGGAGGATGAAATTGCAAAGCTGTGAAAAAACCACTACTCCAACATTCTTAATAGTGTGAGTAGGGATAATCTTAAGATAGATTGCAGCGAAACGATTGTGGGAGGGACAAGGGAAAATATTTTGATATCATTTTCTGAAGTAAAGAGGTTAATTAAAGATTAAAGACTGGTTCTGCGTCAGGGGTAGATGACTTATCGAATGAGCACTTAAAATATGCAAATGACGTAGTATGTCTGCATATATCATTGCTCCTATCAGCCGTGCTTGCTCATAGCTATATCCCTGCAGAGTTCATGAGGGTATATATCTTGCCCCTGGTCAAAAATAAGTACGGAGACATTCTGTCCAGCAATAATTACAGGCCTATTGCTGTCGCTTCCTGCTTCTCGAAACTACTAGAAAAACTCTTGTTACTCCGATTAAATGATTTCCTATGGACATCTAATCAGTTTGGCTTTAAAAGGTCCCACTCAACTGACCTGTGTATCTATGTACTTAAAGAAACAATATCTAAATACATTGACAGTAACTCAACCATTTATAGCTGTTTCCTTGATATAAGTAAGGCATATGATAGGGTGAACCACAATATTTTATTTGCAAAACTAGAAGACAGGAAGGTTCCCATGTACATATTAAATTTATTGAAATTTTCGTATTCCTACCAATCTTTCACTGTTAGGTGGGGCAATGTACTATCCGAGTGTTTTGGCTCCTCTTGCGGGGTGAGACAAGGCTCCTTGCTCTCCCCTATGCTGTTTAATGTGTATATTGACGGATTAATTGCTTCACTTAATGAGGCAACAGTAGGATGTTGTATAGATAACACAAGGATAAATAACTTAGTTTATGCCGATGATATGGTGTTAATAAGTCCCTCTGTTAAAGATCTAGATCGGCTACTAAATGTCTGCGAAGTGTATTCGCAGAAACATGATATTCTTTTTAATGTTACAAAAACTAAGGTTATGCAATTTCATCCTAAAAGCTGTAATCAGCCTGCTGATATAAGGTTTAAAATGAATGGTGAAGTAATTGAAGAAGTACAAGAGTTTAAGTATTTGGGTCAAACTATTACCAGCTCCTTGAGTGATGACTCGGATATAAGAAAACAATCTCGAAGCCTGTGTGCTAAAGCGAATATGACCATAAGGAACTTTCGTTTCTGTACAAGCGAAGCTAAAGACACACTCTTTCGTACTTTCTGCAGTAATATATACGGTCAGCAACTGTGGGTGAATTATAAAAAAGGTTCTGGCAGAACCCTAAATTTGCTGTACAACAGGTCTTTTAGACTTACATAAATTACTCCCTAGATGCTCAGCTTCGCAAATGTTTTCTACCCGCAATGTCCCGAGCTTCCCGGAGGTAACAAGACGTGCTCAACACAGTCTAATGCAAAGAATTAAAAAATCAACCAACCCGATTATCCAAGCTATCCATGAGTCCTGCCATTTATCCTCTAAGCTATGGACTTCTTGGTACGAAAACGTCTGTCTGTAGCTCCACTTAACTTCGACTTTGCAGTATTATTTCTAATCAATTGTATATATTTCTATCCTTAGTATATGAACTGTCATTGTATTAATAATATTTGTCATATGGACTATAGTCTGCCAATAAACCTTTTCAGTTTCATTTTCATTTCATTTTCATTTACTCCACCGAAGTTCGCATCATTCTGGCCGCTCCGAAGCTAAGCGGGTTTTATACAGAGGAAGGTTGAGTTGCCAGATACCATTTTTTATTTTAATTGTTCAGGTATACATTATTTACATGAGTTGCCAAATAATGTTTTTATTTATTAAAAGCAAACGAACTTTCTCCTTTTAGAGAATTAATTATTAAAACAATATTAACATTAAAAGAAATACATTTAAACCGCTTCTACTGCACAAAATCAGAAAACTAAAAAAGAAATCATTTCCATAACATATTCTCTAAGAACAATTTATGTCTATTTACTTTTGACATTCCTTTCCTGTTCGAATTAAAACATCATTCTGTTTATTAAATATTTGAAATAAATCGAAATTAAATACATACACTTTATCTTCTACCGCACAAAAAAAATGTATAAACATCAATACGGGTGAAGCACACACACACACACACACACACACACACACACATGCACAATTATATTAAATAATAAACAGCAAAAGAAATAAACACATTAACTGTGTCTATTTACTTTTGACAATCCTTTCTTGTGTTTCTAAAACAGAAAAGATATCATTACATTCCTTATATATATATAAAGATAAACAATAAACAACGGAAGAATTAATTTTAAACTAACTTCAACTAAATTGTCTATTTCATTTCTTTCCTTCTTTGAAATCGTCTCTGGAAAAAAAAATTCTGAGCAGGTGTCCCTCACGCTAACCGCAAAACTGACCACAACGTTCCATTTGACCTACTTCCGTACTTTCTCGCGACAAAACCTTCACCTGACTCCAAATGTTAATAGTATTACGCTTATTTCTACTCAAGTTAAAAACATGATTTATACTAAAGGCAAGAGAGAGAGAAAGAGAGAGAGAGAAAGTGAGGACTACGCACACACACACACACACACACACACACACACATATATATATATATATATATATATATATATATAGGGTGCTGCAAATTACAGTAGTAACAAAAATAGCTAATTCGGTTTTCACCGAATTGTTCATCTTGACGAGGGTTAAACCTTTCGCTCCGCCTTAGACCTACAGTTTAACGTGGAAACCGAATACATTAATCCGGGCGGGGTGAAATGTCATCGCCCCGATCTCTCAACAGCAACCGCCGGCTAATCAACCAGGATACCTAGGGTACCCATTTATCAACCAACCCAAACAGACATTCATGAACTAAATACAAATTAATCACACAGCCACGCGAGAAGTCAAACCGAACACATTAATCCGGGCGGGGAGAAATGTCATCGCCCGATTTCTCGACAGCACCCGCCGTCTAATCCACTAGGATACCTAGGGTACCCAATTATCAACCAACCCAAGCAGACATTCATTTATATGAGTTATTTATTCACACATCTACGCGAGAAGTAAAAATCCACAAGTCAGGAATCTTGGGAAAGCTGAGTTTAGGATGGGTGCAAAACATAGTAGTGCACAATAATCTTCTAGATTTGATATTTGTGTCATAGGATATTACTGTGCTGTTAATGTCAGAGTAGCGGCGCTAATTTTGTTTCCTGCGGTACTGAGCTGTGCCACTCTGATGAAAATATTCCTATAACGAACTGCATCCGAAAAATTGAGGCTCAATTAGTATGGCCGCAAAATAATAAAGTATTGTTGTGATCAATGTTGCGAGGTATATTGGCAGCCGAAAAATTGAGACTCAATTAGTATGGCCGCAAAATAATAAAATATTGTTGTGAGGATTATTGCATAAAGGGGAGGGTTGGGGAAAACCAAGTATGGATGCAAATATTTTCGTGGTAGAGATTTGCAAGGGGTAATACGAGCATTAAATCTACGGAGAGAATATAAAGATACCGTTAGTCGTCCAAAGCATGGACCCGTTATATCGGTGTTACGATTGGTACACAAATTATACCTCACCCAGTTACAGTAACAACCAATCATTACGAACCGACTCTTAATCTTTTAGGGCGGAGCTTGGTAATCGTGCATATAAAAGGAAATATTCCCAGCTGGGAGTAACAGTATTATTTTCACCAGTGAATAAACATTCCCTCTGGCGGTGAGTAAACATTCCCTCGGCCATGAATCAAGAAATTTATAGTTTACCATATTTATATCAAGATGGTGACAGTGTAGCATTGTCTACAATTAATCTTTTTAACGCAGGTGACCGGGATGGATTATTCACAAACTGTCAGAAAGAGGATTATTTCATATATATAGAGGATGTAGTATCTCGTCATATACTTCATTTAGGTAATCGCAATTATGCTAAAATCGATTCATTGAATTTTTATAGCAATCTTTTGCATGTTTTTTATAAATGTTATTCGGAATTACCTCTTAAATGAACTTCTCTGAGCGATTCAAAGATATCTTTACATTGTAATACTCTTACTATATGTATACTGTGTATGTTTTTATTAAAAAAGATTCAGTATAAACATTATTCTTTCTCCTTTAAGGTCCGATGAGGATTTGTCACGTGTTATACAATCTTTTGAAGAACTCCGTGTCATGGGCCTGAATACGGAGGATATACCGAGCAGTCAGCCCAATGAATGTCACATTATTAACGAAATAATGTAAGTGGTTTTTTTTGTATGATCCTTTTTGGGGGGGAAGAAGACACAATGTATTTTCATCAATTTATTAAATGAAAGAAATCAGTAAAACAACCATCTTAAACTACGGAATATACAAACTAACGTTACAAATATATACACGAACAAAACATCATACTATACAACGAGTACGCACAATTGGAAAACGGCTTTTTAGCTGTCTGCATACCATTTCATCGTTTCGTTGAGTGTGACACGGGTCGAATAATTTTTAAAAATTTGTAAATTATTTACCACGTGACATATGCATGAGAAATGAAATGCAGTAAATTCGACAAGTATTACTAAAATATGCTTGTAATCGGAATGGGTTCCATACAACTTCGGTGATATGTAACTGATCGAGAAATTTTACAATAACAGGGTCACTCCAGGATTGAGTACCGAGTGAATCAAAATAGTATAGGCGGTCCCTATTTTTAAAATAGATTGCAAACCAATGAATCCCTTCATTACCAATGACATCTCTGTTCACAATAAGACTGCCGCGTTCTCGCGTAGTTGGCAAATTCAATGTTTCATTCTTCGCAAACACCCCGATAAATTTGGAACGTGTGATTTGTTCACTATTCATTACTCTCTGAAGTGTATTCGCATCCATTTTAAAAGTCAGTGATAACGCCCCTAAATCTGTCTACTTCTATTAGGGCTTGCGACTCGAGGTATACTAGTACACTAATAGGCGCGTCTATAGGCTTGGTGAATTCCAACCTCACTGAGATGTTGCTGCTATGTTGTGGACTTAAATGCGTATTTACGCTAGCAGATAAGTCAGGTGTAAGGTCAAACGGATAAAGGTTAAACTGATCAATGAATTCTTTCTGCGTTACCCCATTACCGAGCTCATCACAATCACCTGCAATATGGGCCAGATTACTATATGCTCTCGCGCAAAGAAACAAGCGTCTGATGAATAGTCCGTATCCAATGTTCCGCCCAACGCAATGCCATTAACATATAGAGTTATATTTTTAAGTCCGAAATTCTCGAATTTAAAGGCACTCTTTTTATATTTTCCATTCACCGAAGCATGGTTCTGCATTCCGATTAATATCCTTTTAGGAAGATTTCCCAGGGCGATGTTTTCTATCTGTTTCGATGCCAACCCTGCAGGCACCGTATATAGTTTGATTTGTACTCTGTTAATAGGGTATTTCACTGTAGCGTTTAGTAAATTTTTCTCAATTTCTAGTTGTTTTGGTGAACTTAATTTCACTCGCCGTACGCGGAGGTATGTCTCCATAATGTGAACCACAACGGGTTTTGCCCTCTTCTTGATCAGCATCCAGATTTAAGCAGATCTCAGGACTCGTGCGGGTGAGCTTTATTTTCATATCCACCCCATTCACAAGCAACTTCTCTGGAATGTGAAATCTGTATGCAGACGACCAAAACACTCGTATATTTTTAGAATTTTTAAATTTGTCCTTTATACTACTTTCGTCTTTAGTTTGATAATATCCCTCGGCACTTAAAAAGGTAGCCTTCGCTTCTTTGGAAAAGTTGAGGACATTTTCCAGATAGGCTCGTAGGTGATAGTACCCCGTGCCTGCCGATATGTTGACCTGATTTAAATATACGTCACACTGGTTGAATATGGAGTGCAGAAAGTTTGTTTCAGGGTATACAGCATATTTGTCATCGCAGTCCGTTCCATCAGAATGGGCTATACGTAGTTTAGCGTACATGTGCACACAGCTTGGATAAAAAAGTAAGGGCCTGAGCTGGGTATCACGAATTCTATAGGAGCACTCGGGGAACTAATTGTGTTTAAAGGGTTAATTGTAATAAAGTCACTGTGTTCAATAGAAACTTGAGTTGGGGGCAGCTCAAAGAGGGATAGCTCCGATTTACAGCATTGTGAACTACACGGATGGATGAAGCGTGCCATGACGAGTTAGAAATAGTGCCTCCTCTCTCGACAAGTAGTAAACAAACTATGATTCATGAGATCAATGTCCTTAGCTTATATCAGTCAAAAAAATGGTCAACCATAGGTTTCATTCGCTTAGAACACTTCTTTTTTGATATCCTTTTACGTTTAATGCCACGTGTGGTGGTAATCCCTTCTTCCGTCGGCCCTCTTCTTACCACCACGCATTTTTCTCTTTGCATCTTTGATGATTTCGTCCCGTACGTTTTAAATGTTTTTTAGAGCTTCTTTAGGTTTAGCCCCAGCCAATATGTCTTCTGCAGTGTTAAGACCTGATTGTAGCGCTTTCCTTCCGAGGTATCTGGCACCCCTCTTCAGCAAAGGAACAGCCGTACGTAGTATGGTTGAAAAAATGGACCCAAGTCCACTACCACGCTGGTATCTCACCCCTCGATAGACGGTGAAAGGCTTTCTGTCCATTATAACTCAGTGCGTCGAAAGTGCAGCTTCACTGTTAAGCTCCCGTCACCGAATGGGAAATTTTTACCCTCAATCGTTCTTATATATATTGAGATATTGGTTATTAGATTAGTTGCGACATTCACATAATGGGGTCTGTCATATGTAATACTCAAACTTCCTCTATGGTTGGGAATGTGAGCTATGCGCAGCAGGCGTGCCTGGGTATCCCCAACAAACTGGTGCTCCACTATATTGCTGTAAATATAGCACATGTCTGGGGGCTGAGAGCTTTCATCCAATTTCTCCATCTTCAATTGATACATTAACTGGACAAGTCATGCTGTGCCTCGTGAAAGGTATCTCTTTGGAAGGCTGATCGATATCGCCCCTCGGTTATAATTTTGAACACTTCCGTCTTTAATATTTCTGTTAACCTTTGATTTTAGGATTAGAGTATGTGCGGGGTTTCCTTTGTTTACGATTTCGTATAATAAATCATTCGTAAGATTTGAGTTTTTTAAACTTACGTTTAAGTCTCTCAAACATCCTCAGCCGAACCATAACGGCCCGGCCCTAGTGTTACTTCTGTACTGTAAACCGTGCAACCTTAGTCCGGGCGATACGTATAGTTTCATCCGAGTTAACCCGGCTTTTGCACACTCATTACAGTCTCTAAGAATCGTAAAAACGGTATCTTTATAATCAATATTTAAAAAGAGGGTGTCCAGCTGAATTTCACATATCCCCACCTCATACGAATCACGACCAATTCAATGGGTCCGTGGAGCTCTGTTACAAAGTTGGCTAGTGTGTTGTTAGGGTGTACAGACAGGGACGAGGAGGACGGGAGTGTGACGTAGAAATGGTTAGGAGCCATGTTGCATACTATTTAAGCTTCATTATTGCATCAGCTTTTATATAGGTGTTGAAGCTTTCTGGGTACCCTAGCCATTTCACCAGGTACATTTTTCTTTTCCTGAACCTTTGCTTCCTAAAATTTTCTCAATTTTAAACACATTTTTTCCTAAATTAAATGCCACTTTCTGCAACTCCTCGCGGTAAAAGCCTCCTGCGATTTCTTCCCCATTCAAATCTTCAACGTAATACATCATTATCTCACCTTTAGGTCTCATAGCCCTAACTTTAAAAATCTCACGTGTCCATCCTTGCTCAAATCCCTTCGCGAATTTATTTCCCGAACGCGACAGCCTTACATAATCATTGATTTTGAAACGCGCAGAGTGTGGTGGTGTTCCATCTCTTCTCACCTCTGGGCGCGTACCTCTTTCTAAAACTCGTTAGGTGTTGTCCCAATCGTGCGATGGTGTGAGCGGTTGTAGGATGAGGCCAATGATTCCAGAATGTCTAGAAATCTGTATGTGTTTTTATGTGTAAAATACGGTGCATGCGTTCCTTTATGGTACGTTGAACTCTTTCAGCTAAAGAAGCCTTATGTATAGAATTGGTAGTGTAATAGCTGATATTAAACTCTGTCAACATGTTCTGAAAAGCACGGCCTATAAATTCCTTCCCCATATCCGTAAAAATAGCCAGGAACCCTGTTTTCTTTTAACATCAGTTTTGGTGGCTTTAGCAACTGTTTCAGGTGATTTATTTTTCAGAGGAATTAGCCACAGATATCTAGAGAATATCTATTATGAATAGAATGTAGCGGTAACCATCGTTATACACAGAATATCTTTGCATGTCTGTTAAATCTGCTTGCCAAATAGAGTCAATCGAAGCAGCTGTTGTCTTGGCTGTTTTAAACCTTTTTCTCACAGGCTTATGAAGTGTATAAGCGTCCTGCTCCCGCAAAAATCTCTCAACATCTTTTTTTCCTACTCCGTAAACACTTCTGTACAGTCTATCTACGCCTCCGTAGGAGGCTGGGTTAGAAATGTCATAATAACGTCTTCTTAATATGTTAGCCATTTGCGTATTTTAGAGGCACGTGGGTAGGGTTGACCGTTGTTTAACCTCTTCTTTCTCCTCTTCAAAGATGTTACCGCCGGGGGTGATGGCGTCTTCAACTGTGTCACGTGCGTCGCATGTTCCAAGTCTTTTATCCTGTTCAGATTTCCTATCAATTTTGGGACATTTATTTGTTGTAGTCTTGCTTTAATATGCTTCCATCCTGATGGTGAGGCCTATCCCACTTTCTCACCAGATCATGGACAATGTCTACGATATTCGATCCCTGTACCTTTGATCCTTCCACAATGATCTCGCTTGTATCGGTTCATTGTATGGCTGGGTCCTCATTCAATAGATTATAAAGACTTAAACCTTTATTCCTTAATGTATGTGGGAGGGTGCTTTTTAATATATGCTCGATGTTCTGTGTGGCTGACCCCTTAATCTTTGGTTGGTCACCTGTATCGTGGGAATCTCTGTCGGGTTCTTATAATTTTCGTACTCATGAAGAAATTTCTGCAGAGCTTCTTGGTATAAGATTCTTTTCTCATCAGGTGTTTTTTCACTGTTTAATAGGGCTAGCAATTCACTTTCCATTCTTTTAAGTCTGCTTTTACATGGATCTAGATCCGTATCTGGATTCCTTTGCAGTGAAGCGTACACCTCGTGTGGAATCACTACCACTTTCTTCATTATATTAATCTAGTCAGTAAAGGACCCAAAACTGAAAATAAGATGGGGAGGAATGACCCTCCTCTTTGCACAATAATTCGTTTTTTTCTTCCCTACAGTTTGACTTTTACGAACGAGTGCACGTATTATGTTCTTGTAACGGCGTTGGTGAGCCTTCTGAGGTGGTTTCATTGATACATTGCAATTTATAACGTTAAGACAGATTTCACAGATGCATTTTAAAAAGTAGGAGTCGATATTTTTAATAAACATCCGCTGCATTGCCTGGGGCAGTCGATGATAGATTTTTATTAATTCATGGTATTTCTTTAGCCTCTTTCTCATTCTGGAATATACACCGTTTCAGGCTCGTTTGGAAATATATTCGTTCTTAGAAGCACCCTAAACGTGTTTCGCGGATGAAGGTCGCAAAGCAAATATCCGTAACGCGTGCTTGTAGCTTCTTTATAAACTTCCAAAAACTCCTTACGTTAATTCGGGAACATTTGATTGGCTAATACCCAAATTTGTGATACATCTCTACGTTGCGCGAATATGACGAAATTGTGTATTTAACGACACATCGCGCATGTATCTATTATTGAAAAATAGATTCTGATTGATGAAGAACACCCTTATGTTAAGATGGTGAGAGAATACTGTAAATGTCTCGGCAAACGTTTTAGTGATCTCCAGCATGAGATCGTCAATTACAATGACTGTATTTTCATTTCCCTTTAACGAATTAACATCATATACACCTTTGTGGAACAAAATATCATCTTGGTACTCGTTGTATACTGATTGATACGTCGAATAGCACCATATAACTTTATGCACAAATTTTGAGAACATCTCTACCTTTTCTTTAATGATTTTAAGCATAAACACAGTTTTACCACATCCTGTAGGTCCAGATATAATACATGTGGATGGGCTCGTGAACCTGAATTTTTCTATAGAAGCCATTTCTAACACGTCACATTCCTAAGTGGGTTATTTACAAAATATTACAAATTTTGAGTGCTGCTCTTTATATTCTACAGTCTTGCTTTTCGCTTCTCCAACAGAACCGTGAATGACGATGAGGTACAACATAATCTTTGATGTGTGTATTGTTAACTTATTTATTACACGTATTTGTAAATATATATATATATATATACCGTGAATATAATCTTTGATGTGTCTATTGTTAACTTATTTATTACACGTATTTGTAAATATATATACATCTTGAATATTTCGTTTATTAAATAAGTCGTGTTTCAATTTCTCCTGTGTGTGTGTGTGGTGTGTGTGTGTGTGTGTGTGTGTACACAGGAGAAAGTTCTAAGCTCCGCCCACTGTAAGACCAGCAACGTGAGTCATGCAACTACCTGGACTTCCCTGCGTGCTCAGTGATTGCAGTAAGCCCTGGACATCGGACGTGTATTCTCCCACGTAGACAGAAAATTGTAATGGCTACCTTTAATATTGCTTGTTCAACGTTTATGAAATGGTAGTCTGCAAAGTGTCAAGATGTAGTGGATACTGAAAAACCCTATTACACCCTCCTTTGATGCTTTTAAGGTTACATTGAATCGTGCGAAGGAGCAAGATGTACAAATACTCTTTGGCTATTCTGGTGAGAGCATTGTAGGATTTCGTGGGACAAGTGATGTGTTGAACTATGTTGTAGGACTAAACTTATAAAAGCTTACATATACCGTGAAGTAAAAGAAACAACACGTGCAGAAGAGAACAACGGTTATGGATAGTGATCTTGTGATGAGTGGTGTGACAAGCGTTATTATGTCATGTTGCATCATAACGAATACTCGTACCCTGCAACTGGAAATGTAATCTCGTCATCATGGAGAATCTTAAGTATTTTTATCACTATATTAATATATATCATGACGAAGTTTGTAGTGAGGTTGTGGCTAATGCCCTGTGTGAGTTTTCAATAGACTTTAGAGATGAGTATCGCTTGTTAAACAAAAAGGAAAAATATGGGCATATGTTCCTCTTAAATAGTGCGCCGGAATGTGAAGATGTTTAGTTTGTGGAAATGGCGAGTGGTAAAACATTAAAACCGTTATAAAATGCATTTAGTTCGTGAAAATTACCCTGAAGGAAAATGCCTGGTGCGTATTCGGGGAAGTGGGAGTGATAAAACATTAAAACCGATATTACTTCTTGTGTCGGAAAAAAAACACCTGCCGATATAATGGGATACAACGATCATGTTGGATCAGCGCCGTACACGTTTCATTAGATTATGGTGCGACTCACTCCTCCCGTCGAACCGTCGCGTTGCATGTGGCTCATAGTTATCTCAGAGATTGAGCCGAGTGGACGTGCGCTCCTCGAATACGATGGAACTCCTTTGAGCAGCGCAGCATTCTCAACGCCGTGTACGATGTGTCCGTGACGAAGTCGTTGCGCGTGTTCAGGCGTAAATCCGGTATCGTTAACTATGTACTGGAAACGGATTGTAGACAAGCAAACAAACGGAATGTTGTTTATTTAAGTGTCGAGGGGGTGAATAGAATCTTCGTGATAGTTGAGAAGTAGAAGAG
The DNA here is from genome assembly GCA_023014485.1 of Bathynomus jamesi. Lineage (NCBI taxonomy): Eukaryota > Metazoa > Arthropoda > Malacostraca > Isopoda > Cirolanidae > Bathynomus > Bathynomus jamesi. Next base: position 120,162 of record JAJOZX010009312.1, read on the forward strand.
TTATAAAATTCCTACAGGTGTAAGTGCAAGAAGAGAGCAGATTAGTGACACCCCTTCGTACGCCATTGTTTGTACGTTGTGTATAAATAACGATCGACCATAAATTGATATACGGTTGATGTGGAAGAATGCTTCTGATAATAACGCTCTTGTCCCTACGCGAAACCGTTTCATCCTCAACAGAATGTTTGAAATCGTCGGATTCCGCAAGCTGAAACCTATATTAGACGCGCATGTTACGGATATGCTTTATTTTGATACGGTTCTTGAATACGCATACACCGCTTTGCTCGATGGGTTTACCGAGTGTAGGGTTGAACAAGGTGAAAATAGTCTAGAGCTGGATGTTTATTTAAAAAGTTTAGACTCTTTGAAATATCATGAACTTTGGTACAAAGCACTTGATCGGTACAGGGCTGAACTCACCTACACCGTTCACCCTGAAGAACTATTTCTTTATATAATGAGCAGCTGTCATAACGACTTAGAAGATTATTTCAACTGTCGCTATGCAGTGTGAAGAGGAGTTCACGATTGAAAAGCTCGGGTCGGTAGAAATAAACCCTCGATTGGAAAAGCGTGTTTATAAACTTGTATTTGACGCTGTGGCTAACGATGAATTCTTTGTGCGTGCTTTGATTGTATTCTAGACGTATTTAAAGATAACTTGCCAACCGGTTGTAAAGTGTGCACAAAAATAGTACTGAACGATCTGAAGGCCCTTTATATAGAGTATAGGTATCCCTATAACTTAAGCGGTGAAATATTATTAAACCGCGTATACTGCCTAATGCAGAGCACTAACGATGTAATTGTAAACTCGATTAAGTGTGAGTTAGTATTTTGAAAAAAAGTTAAATGTATTTATATATTTAAATAATTGTGTGTATATATTTCGCCTGTACTGCTATATGATGGCTATACGTTTTCTTATTTTTTATTTTGTGCGGTACAAGATATACGGTAGTGTATGTATTTCTTTATTTAACATAATTGTGTGTGTGTGTATTTCTGCTATATTGATGGCTATATTATTTCTTATTTTTTATTTTTTGTTTTTTGAACATTCCAATGTGTATTTATTTTCTATATATTTCCATAATATAATTGTGTATATATATATATATGTATATATATATATGTATATTTCTCCTGTACTGTTATATTGACGAATATATTTTTGATTATATGTATATTCCTCGTTCATATTTCTTATACTATTATTATTTTTAATTGATCATTGAAATGTATATTTATGTTCTATATATTTGCAATATTTAATAAACAGAAGGATGTAATGTTGTTTTATTTAATTCTTTTGGTTGTAAACAATTACACCAAATGGCTGGTTACGCCTTCTGAACCTACTGACGGATTTCTAAGCCAACTGCTAAGAGTTAATTAAATAAATGGCACAATCCTAAACCTAATAATGTATACCTGAACAATTAAAACGGCAACGCATGTAAAAAAATAAATGGAGGTATCTAGCAATTCACTCTAATAACACTGCCCAACAAAAAACATTTTTTGCTGGTGATTTAATTCTAAGACCTGTTTCTGGATAATATTGATGTGCTGATTTCAAAAATCACCTTAGATTTTGTCCATCACATCAGGTTTTTGTGCAATGTGCAATGCAATATCCTATTTTGGGTGATCCATGAAGGGCACTTATCAAATTGATGATTTTTGAGACCTGCTAACAGCTGTTTTGCTGTTAAAATTTTATCTGTGGAATACGCAAATCTGTGCATTAAATCTAAAGGTAATGTACAACATATTAAAATCTTGGGTATCTGTGATTTCCCCAGGGTGAGCGTGACGTCATGATCATGGATTCATTTTTTGCTTATTTAAAACACTTTAATCACTTGTGTCAATATTACCATTGTATATTAAAGTTCACTCCCTGCACAATTGTTTACTTTTCCATGCTGATTCTGAGTATGTAAAAACTTTTTTTTAAAAGAAAAAAAATGGGCATAACCCTGCCAAAATGCGATATCTCCGTATTTGATTGCTCGAAAACCTGACGTGATAGGCAAAAACTAAGGTGATTTTTGAAATCAGCACACCAAAGTTACCTAAAAACAGGTGTTAGAATTAAATCAGCAAAATTGGTGTTGGGCAGTGTAATGTATACCTGAACAATTAAAATAAAAAGTGGTATCTGACAACTCAACCTGTACAAGCCATTTACGCCTTCTAAGCCAACTGGCTGTGGCGCCCGCTGGCTCTAGCTGATTAAGCCAACTGGCTGATTAGGGGCCTATAAGAGGACGGTGGGTCGGCTGAAGTGTTAATATGCACTTAGCTCCTGCCAGGTGAACATCTCTTCCTTTCTCTCTTTCTCTCTTTCTCTTGGGGGATAACGCCGCCTCCAAGTTTCATGACCCCTTGTTGCACCTGCAGCATTCCCCCACTCCCTTTTGCAGCATACCCCCTTTGCAACATTGATCATTATCTCTGCAACATCTCTGCACTCGTCCATTTTGCGTCCATACTACTCCCATTAAATATGCCACATGATGTAAAAACACTATGTGCAAAGTTTTATTGAGATATTTTAATATTTAGAGGTCGCTCAACGGCTTCGAAGTATTGGATACGAGATTCTCAGAAAGTGTGAATATAAACAATTTCCAAATGTATTTAAACAATTTATTATGTTCCTACATTAGCAGGAAGTGCACAAGACATCACAATATTAAGATGAAGTATATTAACATCAGACAGTAGCGTAATTATTATGAGTAATCATTATTTCCACTCAAGGTATGCTTTTCTCCCCATGTCCAATGCTTGCGATGGTCTTCAACAACCTGGAGAAGAAACGAGTTGTTCTCCATCTTTGGTTAGATATCCAGAAAAATCCTGGATAAGAGCAACTCCACGTTCAGCGAAGTTATTTGTTACAGTTAGAGTTTTTACAGTCTCTTTCGCAGTCTGGTAATGGGTATCCTCTTCCCATTGCTCAGCAGTTTTCTCCAAGAATTCATCTGGGAGGTTGAGCTTCGTGAACAATGATTTTGTTTTTTTGTTACAAAGTTTTCCAAGCTTTTTTCTTTCACAGTATCCAGATCAACAACCACACGCTTTGAAGGGTTCTCTTGTCCATCAACACTAGTCATAGATATGACAATGCGATTTTTTATATCAGGGAGGACTAAAAGACTAAACTAACACACTAATGCAAACACATGCTACCATTAAGGCGACTGAAATGATACTGGGATGAGGCATAGAAAGGAAGCGCATTTCAATTTAGGACAAGTAACGACGCGTCATCAAAATTTTAATGGCCTTGAGCGAACCCTAAATATTAATATTTTCTCATAAAACTTCATAATCAGCATTTCTACATGCATTGTCACATTTCTAGAGGGTCAGACCGAAACTTCTTGATGGTTGGTTTGAAGTCGACGGAGGTTCTGGTTAGGAGGCAGCAACGGATTTGTTACTCGCCGTAGTTTCGTCTATACTACTCTCCGAGTTCTTCTATAGTAGCTCGGAGGATTCTGAGAAAACTTTCTAAATTATCTGACGGTTCCCTGAGTCTTCTTATAACGTATCGGGGAATTATTTTTCTCTACTTTATTGACTCAGTTCTCTGAAGAGAGTAAGGCTCGAAGAAGATAAAAAAACTTTCTTTTACTGTAATTTACTGCTAAAATGTACAAGTGATGCTCAGCCTCTAAGTTAGATTAGACTTTTACAGGGGTAGAGGTTCGACCTCTTTCGACATTAAGCATAATTTTAACACATTAAGCATAATTTTAACACATATCAGAATTTTGAAGATTCCCAAATAAACGAAAAAATAAATAACAAAAAAAAAAAATAATATCGCTGAGTATATATTCCTAAATGGCGACAATGTCGGAATAGTACATTGAGTACAATCCCAAGTACATCACTTAGTACATTGTAATTTTGGTTTAGTACAACTATGATTATAATTACCAATTAATTCACATTCGCTTATTATCGTTAATTACAGTTTCATTAAAGTATATTAATTACATTATATTAAATTATTACATTTAATTACAATTTTAGCAAATTGCTAATTGACATATCTAATACTGAAGCAATCTAAATAGGTGATACAATTTATATAATGAAGGAGAGTTAACCGTTGTTCTATAATTTAAAGGGGATTAACAGCAATGTTATTATTTTATAGTTAACAATAATTACGCCAAATTATGTCAAATATTATTAGAACATGGTTGGTTATCAGAGTTTGAAAGTCTAATTAGCCAGCGATGAGGAAAGCGGAGAAAAATACGATGTACTTTTCATTGGAAGTACATGGACATTAATGATACGTAAGACATAAGTAATATAGAATTTGAATGACAGTTAGTTTAGAAATAGTAAGTACAAGTAATGAGAACGGGGATAACTATGTGACGTAAGCAGATACTAACCAGTGGCCTGGCTGGGAAACAATATAGTATTATAATAATATAACATAATAACTTAACGTTATAAATTGGTAGCAGAAGCAAGAGAGAAGATTTCGAATTCAGATGCTTGCTTTTGGCGACGTCATAGGAATTCGAACACCTTGAATCGCATGAATGAGCAGCTTGCGAGAGGTGAACGCACTTAAAAGAAAAAGTAAAAAGAATACACGTGGACGTATTTACATGTACGTAACGATGTACGTAATCATGATCATCAGGGGACATGTACGAATGCACAAAGTATTGTACACATATCAGTACGTAACACAATAGGTTGTGTGTGTGTGATATATAGACGGACACGAGTAAACATGGACTGATATGTCACTAGGGCATAAGTAGACAATAGGTAGACAATAGGTAGGTCGATGAATGAATAATTAGTACAATTAATAAAAGATAACGGTCAAGATAAGATATGGACGTATGGATGAATATGGTCGAATAATAATATTTATACTGCCATAACACCAGACAGGACACAACATATAAATAATGACGTATAGAGAATGAAGTTTTTATTATTATTAAAGAATTTACCATGCATTGAATACGAAAGATATCCACATACTAAACACGTGATTTAGTATTCAAGGTATGGAAAACGTGAAGAGAATTAAGCTGCTTTATGACGTCATAGTTTATCAAATTATGCAATACGTTAATTCATAATTAATACGCCATAGTAATTTAATTCGTACGTACAGTACAAGTCATGATTGGGAGAAATTAGAAGAAACGAATTAGAGAAATACAGTAATGAAAGGTTTATAGCCATTGTACAAAGAGTGAGTGAAATTATTAATTAAATATACTTATAAATATACTTATACGAGTATACAGTAAATATTAAGGAATATTATAAAAAATTAAACAATTCACCAATTATTTGGCAAAAATAGAAAGCAAATCAAAATTTTATCCAAACTCGCGTTAGGCGATTTTGGTTCTTATGTAAAAATGAATATTTGAATATAAAGATTATATAGGACTTATTCATTGTTCATTTTTACACACACACACACACATATATATATATATATATATATATAACGTAAAGAACGACGCTTGTATAGGAGATATTCCGCGCAAGACGAGAAAGAGAAAACAACAAATGAAAAAATGAAGTACCACCTGGGAATCGAACCCGGGATCTTCCGATTGCCGGTCAGACGCGATAACCACTACACCATGGACTTCACTCTTCCAAATGCCGTAATACCTCTACATACTCGCAGAAACCAATGCCCCAAGGGGGCACCTCCGCATGCCGTAACATTATATACATTCAACTGCAAAGAACGCAGTATAAATAACGTAAAGAACGACGCTTGTATAGGAGATATTCCGCGCAAGACGAGAAAGAGAAACAACAAATGAAAAAATGAAGTACCACCTGGGAATCGAACCCGGATCTTCCGATTGCCGGTCAGACGCGATAACCACTACACCATGGACTTCACTCTTCCAAATGCCGTAATACCTCTACATACTCGCAGAAACCAATGCCCCAAGGGGGCACCTCCCGCATGCCGTAACATTATATACATTCAACTGCAAAGACGCAGTATAAATAACGTAAAGAACGACGCTTGTATAGGAGATATTCCGCGCAAGACGAGAAAGAGAAAACAACAAATGAAAAAATGAAGTACCACCTGGGAATCGAACCCGGGATCTTCCGATTGCCGGTCAGACGCGATAACCACTACACCATGGACTTCACTCTTCCAAATGCCGTAATACCTCTACATACTCGCAGAAACCAATGCCCCAAGGGGGCACCTCCCGCATGCCGTAACATTATATACATTCAACTGCAAAGAACACGCAGTATAAATAACGTAAAGAACGACGCTTGTATAGGAGATATTCCGCGCAAGACGAGAAAGAGAAAACAACAAATGAAAAAATGAAGTACCACCTGGGAATCGAACCCGGGATCTTCCGATTGCCGGTCAGACGCGATAACCACTACACCATGGACTTCACTCTTCCAAATGCCGTAATACCTCTACATACTCGCAGAAACCAATGCCCCAAGGGGGCACCTCCCGCATGCCGTAACATTATATACATTCAACTGCAAAGAACACGCAGTATAAATAACGTAAAGAACGACGCTTGTATAGGAGATATTCCGCGCAGACGAGAAAGAAAAACAACAAATGAAAAAGAAGTACCACCTGGGAATCGAACCCGGGATCTTCCGATTGCCGGTCAGACGCGATAACCACTACACCATGGACTTCACTCTTCCAATGCCGTAATACCTCTACATACTCGCAGAAACCAATGCCCCAAGGGGGCACCTCCCGCATGCCGTAACATTATATACATTCAACTGCAAAGAACACGCAGTATAAATAACGTAAAGAACGACGCTTGTATAGGAGATATTCCGCGCAAGACGAGAAAGAGAAACAACAAATGAAAAAATGAAGTACCACCTGGGAATCGAACCCGGGATCTTCCGATTGCCGGTCAGACGCGATAACCACTACACATGGACTTCACTCTTCCAAATGCCGTAATACCTCTACATACTCGCAGAAACCAATGCCCAAGGGGGCACCTCCCGCATGCCGTAACATTATATACATTCAACTGCAAAGAACACGCAGTATAAATAACGTAAAGAACGACGCTTGTATAGGAGATATTCCGCGCAAGACGAGAAAGAGAAAACAACAAATGAAAAAATGAAGTACCACCTGGGAATCGAACCCGGGATCTTCCGATTGCCGGTCAGACGCGATAACCACTACACCATGGACTTCACTCTTCCAAATGCCGTAATACCTCTACATACTCGCAGAAACCAATGCCCAAGGGGGCACCTCCCGCATGCCGTAACATTATATACATTCAACTGCAAAGAACACGCAGTATAAATAACGATCCCGGGTTCGATTCCCAGGTGGTACTTCATTTTTTCATTTGTTGTTTTCTCTTTCTCGTCTTGCGCGGAATATCTCCTATACAAGCGTCGTTCTTTACGTTATTTATACTGCGTGTTCTTTGCAGTTGAATGTATATAATGTTACGGCATGCGGGAGGTGCCCCTTGGGCATTGGTTTCTGCGAGTATGTAGAGGTATTACGGCATTTGGAAGAGTGAAGTCCATGGTGTAGTGGTTATCGCGTCTGACCGGCAATCGGAAGATCCCGGGTTCGATTCCCAGGTGGTACTTCATTTTTTCATTTGTTGTTTTCTCTTTCTCGTCTTGCGCGGAATATCTCCTATACAAGCGTCGTTCTTTACGTTATTTATACTGCGTGTTCTTTGCAGTTGAATGTATATAATGTTACGGCATGCGGGAGGTGCCCCCTTGGGGCATTGGTTTCTGCGAGTATGTAGAGGTATTACGGCATTTGGAAGAGTGAAGTCCATGGTGTAGTGGTTATCGCGTCTGACCGGCAATCGGAAGATCCCGGGTTCGATTCCCAGGTGGTACTTCATTTTTTCATTTGTTGTTTTCTCTTTCTCGTCTTGCGCGGAATATCTCCTATACAAGCGTCGTTCTTTACGTTATTTATACTGCGTTTTTCTTTGCAGTTGAATGTATATAATGTTACGGCATGCGGGAGGTGCCCCCTTGGGGCATTGGTTTCTGCGAGTATGTAGAGTATTACGGCATTTGGAAGAGTGAAGTCCATGGTGTAGTGGTTATCGCGTCTGACCGGCAATCGGAAGATCCCGGGTTCGATTCCCAGGTGGTACGTCATTTTTTCATTTGTTGTTTTCTCTTTCTCGTCTTGCGCGGAATATCTCCTATACAAGCGTCGTTCTTTACGTTATTTATACTGCGTGTTCTTTGCAGTTGAATGTATATAATGTTACGGCATGCGGGAGGTGCCCCCTTGGGGCATTGGTTTCTGCGAGTATGTAGAGGTATTACGGCATTTGGAAGAGTGAAGTCCATGGTGTAGTGGTTATCGCGTCTGACCGGCAATCGGAAGATCCCGGGTTCGATTCCCGGTGGTACTTCATTTTTCATTTGTTGTTTTCTCTTTCTCGTCTTGCGCGGAATATCTCCTATACAAGCGTCGTTCTTTACGTTATTTATACTGCGTGTTCTTTGCAGTTGAATGTATATAATGTTACGGCATGCGGGAGGTGCCCCCTTGGGGCATTGGTTTCTGCGAGTATGTAGAGGTATTACGGCATTTGGAAGAGTGAAGTCCATGGTGTAGTGGTTATCGCGTCTGACCGGCAATCGGAAGATCCCGGGTTCGATTCCCAGGTGGTACTTCATTTTTTCATTTGTTGTTTTCTCTTTCTCGTCTTGCGCGGAATATCTCCTATACAAGCGTCGTTCTTTACGTTATTTATACTGCGTGTTCTTTGCAGTTGAATGTATATATATATATATATATATATATATATAAAGAAATAATTGTTTTTTAGTAAAACTATGATCACTTGATAAATAAAGGAGCACGCGACGATCTCGCTATTTTGGGTAATCTCAATAAAAACGAAGCTTTATGAGCGGCTAAAAGACTTGTTAAGATATAAAACGACACGAAACTAGTCTCTGAAGAGTAGTCAAATAGAGACATTTAATCTTCTTCTCAAACCACTCAAAATACTTTAAGTGACATGCCAATGATTGGTTAACCTCTTCCTGTGAGATGGCGAATACAGATGTGTAAAAAAAGGTGAAGGTGAGATATTTGTAATGTGAGGTAAATAATGAATTGTAATATGGTGTGAAGGTGAGATATTTGTAATGTGAGGTAAATAATGAATTGTAAAAAAATGTGAAGGTGAGATATTTGTAATGTGAGGTAAATAATGAATTGTAAAAAAGTGTGAAGGTGAGATATTTGTAATGTGAGGTAAATAATGAATTGTAAAAAGTGTGAAGGTGAGATATTTGTAATGTGAGGTAAATAATGAATTGTGAAAAAGTGTGAAGGTGAGATATTTGTAATGTGAGGTAAATAATGAATTGTAAAAAAGTGTGAAGGTGAGATATTTGTAATGTGAGGTAAATAATGAATTGTGAAAAAGTGTGAAGGTGAGATATTTGTAATGTGAGGTAAATAATGAATTGTAATATGGTGTGAAGGGGAGATATTTGTAATGTGAGGTAAATAATGTATTGTAATATGGTGTGAAGGTGAGATATTTGTAATGTGAGGTAAATAATGAATTGTAATATGGTGTCAAGGTGAGGTATTTGTAATGTGAGGTAAATAATGAATTATAATATGGGATCGATTTAAAGTAAAAAAGTACATTTATTTATGTCCTTCTACGAGCAATAAATACTGAAGATTTCCCTCCCAATCGACCCTTCAACGTTATTCCATTCCGTTATTTGATGAAGGAGAAAGTTATACCTGAGTTCTGACCTTCCTTAATTAATCATTAAAAGATTTCTCGATTCCTTTGGTTAAATGTAAAAAAAAAAAAAAAAAAAAAATTTGCCATCGCTATATTTTCTATAATATGACTTCCATCAAAGAAGTTGGAACTTGCCATCACTAAACTTTATAGTGTTCTTTTTAGTACATTTTACTAATGTGTTGAAGCCAGTAATAGTACTTTGACAAGTTTGAAGACAGAAAGTTTTGACGCCACGTCCGTATATGAGGCTTTTATCAGATGGTATTAAACGACTTATGTCTCTTATCTGATGTGGTTATGCTTATTTTAAGTGACCGTATATCATTTTTATCTCTATTTTATTTCAGATAGTTATGAGGAATTTAGTTTTCATACATTCGTTTATTTTTATTTATTTATTTAGTTTTGGAAAGGTATATGGCTCGGATTTATTGATTAATTATTATTGCCTTCCTATACATACATAGCGTTGAACAGTAAGTTCAAATTTCAAATTTCATTTCCGTCGAAATGGAAAAGAGGAGGGAACGAAGAAGAAGTAAAGTTGTTGGAGAGGTTCTTGGACACAAAGATTATTGGCAGGAAGTTTAATATATAAATGGAGATTACGTATCTTCATATATACATATAGATAGATATTAAGGTACGATTACACATTCTTCTTTATTGTGATATTGACGATAAATATGAATATTAAATACTTTACTATAAAATACAGTGAAAATGAATCATATATAATTTAATTTCACACAGTTTTTATTTTGATCTTTCCATTTATTATTATTATTATTTTTATTTTTATGCTATACAGGAATGTGTTTATCATTAATTTAATTAAATGTTTATTATTAATGTTCCCCTACAGAGTCGGGACTCTGTAGGGGACGGGAAAGAAGGATTGAGTGGAAATAGGAAAAGGAATATTATGGTTTACATGATTTGAGGAATTTGTTTTTCAGTTTTCTTTGGAAAGTTTGTAGTGTTAGTTTGTTTTGCCTCTTGATCGAGGGTGTTCCAGATGTCTGATCCTGAGGAGTGTAAAGGTCCTGTTGCACAATCAAGAGTGTAATTTGGTTTTCTGAAAAGCTCAAAATTATTTGTAAATGCTGCATAAGGATGCTGTTCCCTCAATATGACATATGTATAGGGACCGTTAGGTTTACTTTCAGCACCTCCACATTATCACAAAGATGTTCGAGCTTTGCTTGATACAAAGTTTCCTGGGTTGTGGATAGGTCGTCGTGGAACCACTACTGAAGCAAATTTTCGGGAGGTACGCAAAATCTCAGCTAATATCAACGGTACTGTATGCCGATCTGTTTTGGGACGCTGCGCCGTGTGTTTGCGTGTAAATGGTGAACATTTTGAATATTTAACAAAAAAATTACTATTAAATATGTTTTAACATGCTTACTTATGCACACAGTAAAGTTTTGCTTATTAAGTGCAATTAGTAGCCCAATAAATAATTTCAAAGATCCACATTATATAGTGGTAGAGTAGTGGTTAGCATCGGTGACTACGAATCTATCGGTCCGGTTCGATTCTCAGCGATGGCAGGCGGCGCTTAGTTCATACAGCTATTCATCTTTCCATACAAAAAAAGGTTGGTAGATAAGTGTGTAATCTGGGTAGCCTAGTGGTTAAGACGCTGCGCTAATGAGCGAGAGGTCGTGAGATCGAGTCTGGGTGAGGTCTTTGTAATATCTGACCGCCCGTGATGGGTCGTGGTTCGAATTCCTCGTTAAGCTCTACACTCTAATTACTGTTACGCGTAATTCCTGCATAACCTATCCATAAATTTTTTGGTCAGTAACTGTGGCGTAATTTACATGTAACTTTATTAACGTAACGTTGCTGTAATTTTTTGTCAGTAAATTTCACGTAACTTTTGCATGTGTAACTTTCTCGTAACAAACGTGTACTTAACACACACACAACGCGATAAAAAGAAATTTAATAGTCATACATTACTTAAAAATAAATAAATAACACGGTTAATAACGCGCAGAGAGAACAGCTCTCAAAAGTACATCCGAAGATAACTTTCTTCAGAGTAAAGATATAATATAGATTTTTCATAAATGAAAAAATCATGTAATGAATATTATTCAGAAATGTATTTCGTACACTCCTTTTGGCGCCTTCATCATTTTTGTCTTACGCCTGGCACCTAAACAATAACAAGGGCTTATATTACATTTCATTCCAAAACATAAGTATGAACACGCGTTTATAGTTACCTTATTTTAATCAGAATTTCAATTTTATAATATGCTATATATTATAAATATTAGGCAAGAAAAGTGGGAATTTATAGGCTGTATTTATCTTGAAGAGTCCATATATAATTTTCATTGTTAAAAAAGTTCGGACAAAATTATGTAATAAGAGGAAAAAGGCAACAACAAAAGTTACGGAATTGTTACGGAACGAAATATTGGATGTGGATCTTACTTCCTCAACAATAAAAAGTTACGGAACAAAATAGAGGGAAAAAAAAAGGTCTTACTTTTGTTCAAGCTAGAAAAGTTACGCTAATGATGCATATCAAATTCACTGTTGCAAAAACGTTACGTTAAAATGTATAATTAACACGCAACTTGCATGTAAAAAATTTTAGGAGTGTAGGTCTAAAGTAGGGCTACGAGCTCGACCTTCGTAAGAATAAACAATTCGGGCGGAAGCAAAACTAAGGTTACTAACTAAAGTATAATGAAGTGAACATCGGGGATAGGAACGAGTACTAAATATATACAGGGTGTCCACAATATCTTGTCCCCCTCAGTAAAATACTAACTGATTTCAAATGTGTGATAGCAGCAACTATACTAGCTAAGTAGATAACACCGTTTCCCTATAAGCGAAGTGAAGGCACAAAGTTCGGGGATTCGAATTCCGATGATGCTTGGTAATAATAATAATACGGGAATCAGAACAATGGGCCGTATTGAGCGTTGTGCCAGTTTCTGCCCCTCCTGACTGAATATCATATTGGTCATGTTTTACATATGTAAATTCCACGTACAAGCAGATTTTATGGTCCTTCTTTAAAAAAAAATGTACCGGTATAACGTAGTGAAAATAATGGCTGAATAAGAAAATAATACTTACATAAATTCCCCTCCCCCCCCTCCCCGTTTTTACGGCAAAACCTCGTATGAAAACCGAATTTTTAAGATTTTAACAATGAACTAATCCTGTAATGATTACCTTAAATTTTCATTATTACGTAACAAGGATTAGGAAATAATGAAAAAAAACTTGGTTGAAACAAATAAGATTCTTTCGAATTTACCCAGTCATCAAGATTCGTTTGCGGCCTTCCTCGCTCAAACAAATGGGGCTGTTTAAGATAATTGTTTTACTTTGATATTTATGCGCCCTAAAGGACCATTCAACGTCAAAACTTTGCCAAACTCGTATATTCAAAGGAGTGATGGAAAAGCCTTGTTCGGGAGAGGTGATGAGCCGCCGTTTAAGGAACGAAAGATTGGCGATCTATTCCGGTAGCGAGGTGCGGAAATAAAATAAAAATTTCAAAGCAATGGAAACGGAGAGTTTTTGAAAAGAGAAGTAGTAAATAAACAGACGATTTAAAGGCTTTAAATTATGAATTGGTAGAAAATGAATTATGAAGCTACCGGGTGATCCATTAAAACCGTACTACTTTTAATTTGGGTACGGTTTTAAATGGATCAACCTGTATAACCCAAATTCGTAATAAAATGAATTAATAAAATTCTGCGTGTTATCTACGTATCAGATAATGTTAAAATTAAATAAATAATTATTATATAAATAAACAAAGATTATATTTATATATACAGTATATATATTTCAACTGCAAACGACACACACAGTGTATATATAATGGGAATGAACTCAGAATGGTATATGTAATGTAAAGAACGACGCTTTTAGAAGAGTGTCCGCACAAGAGGAGAGGAGAAAACGAGCAATGAAAAAGGAGGCACCTCCCAGTAATCGAACCCGGGATCATCCAATTGCCGGTCAGATATGCTAACCATTACACCAAAAGCCTCTACGATTCAAAGCTCGTAATTTCCCCACGTACCTACGAGCGGAATTAAATGCCTTTTGAGGGGCACCTTTTCATGCCGTATATATATACATTTCAACTGCAAACGACACACAGTGTACAGTATATACGAGTATAATGTAAAGAACGACGCTTTTAGAAAAGTGTCCTCTTGTGCGGACACTCTTCTAAAGCGTCGTTCTTTACAATATATATATATATATATATATATATATACAGAGAGAGAGAGAGAGAGAGAGAGAGAGAGAGAGATAAAATGACAAACGCTTGAACTAACATTTTTGATCATCAAACGTTTCGGGAATTTTAACTCTCATCTTCAGTGGTCATAACTTATAATGTTCATTCAATAGATAAGCTATAATCATTTAAAGTAAGTTAACATTCATATTGGTAAACAACTCTCAAGGACTATTCTTCCGAAGCCGTATATTACCACAGTTAACAAAGCAGTTATCTACTTTTTTATTACATATACTGGAAGGTGCAACTTTGCCCTGAGAAACAAACTTATAAATTATCGCATGAATTTTACCCCCCACCTGTTAGTTAGAGTTATTTTTAAACTGGGTAAAACCGTACGAAGGTGTTTTAGATTGAAGGATATAATACCTAAGGAGTTAAAGTCCTCTATTGTTTATTCGTATAAGTAATATTACATACATAGTAATGGTACATACATAAGAAAATGGAAGAGGAACTTCAGATGTAGGTTATTTGAACACAAAGGACGATCGTTTAGGACTGAACAACTACCAACTAATCCACCTTATTCAGCGATAAGAAACCATAGCCTCGAGCATGACTACCCTCTTCTAGACTCGTCATTTACCATTCGGGCTAATCGTAGCCAAGACGTGGAGTTGTGCATGCTAGAATCCGTCCTGATTAAGACAGAAAAACCTACGATATTCAGAAATGAACAATCGGTAGAACTTTCGTTTCTAAAATGGTAGGCCCATGTTCTGTTTATCTGACCTGATTGTCTAGTTACCGTTTGAGTTATTAACTATCAATATAGTAATGACCTTACAATTCTCGACTGTGTCCACGTTATTTTAATCTTTAATTTTTATGTTAATATTTAAAAATTTAGCTGTATAATGTTTTAATAATCGTGTATTTTAACCAGTTTTATTTGCCTATATATCCATGTTTTATTTTCGGCGTTTTTAGATTGCTCTGAAGATGGTTACTGTGATAACCGAAACGTTAGCAAAGTTTGTTCAATAAAGAGATTAAGTTATGATATTCGTCTTTGTCCATGCTTCGGTGCTTTTATGGATTATTAAATTACAATTACACTTTCCACGTTTCTTGTCCTATCGCTCCAATTCTGCATTTGGATCCTCCCAAGGGAGAAGCCTTTGGCACTTTGGCGCCGCTGATATATATATATATATATATATATATATATATATATATATATATATATATATATACTTCCGAAAAGTCTTAACTGAAAGGGAAATACATAAATAAAAATCGTAACTTGATGAGAAATACCTTTACTCATGGAACCCGATCATAATTGTTCAAATAGTCATCATTTAACTACACAGTTACTACACAGTTAGGTAGAGCAGCCATGAGTGGATCCTAGGGTCTTTGCTGGTCTGAAACATTATAACATTATTTATATATATATAGGGTAGCCCAAGATAAAGTAGACCCATTATTTCTTTTAACAAAACTGAATGGGTCTACTTTATCTTGGACCACACTGTATATTCATACGCATATACATAGCCTATATATATATATATATATATATATATATATCCCCGCAAGGGGGTTCTAAGCTCGTGCTCTTGAGTGCTCTTTGTGCTCGTTTGTACGTGCTTGTTCCTGGAGGTTTCACGTGCGCCCTCCCGGCCCTAGCACCCAAGGATGATGGGGCTCGACCCTGCAGTCCTTGTCATCCTTGGTCTTTTTCCACTTCGACTGTCCCCTCCACCCTTTCTTTTTCCTCTGTCTTTCCTCTCACTTTTTCTTTGTTTTTCCGCTGAGATATGCCCTTTAAATAGAGGCGAATCGGTTCTTCCTGAACTAAAAAAAAATAATATATATATATATAATAATCAGACCCCAAATCACATAAAATTAAATAACATGAACTATCATATGATTCTATCTTGTTTCAGTTGCCATAAAATTATGTACAACGAACGACACATAATTTTAATCGGGGGATTAGGATTGATTAAATAGATTAAGTATGGAAGAAATGTCAAAATGGAGAGAGTTCGCTGATTATTTGGGACGATATCATCGGAATGGTTTATTGCCACAAATCATGAAACCAAACTTTGAGATCCGTATTTTAAAGTTAACTTTTAATTATTTCCGCAACCAATATTAAAATTAAATTTTTAATTTCCGCAACCAATATTAAAATTAAATTTGGAAAGATATATATATATATATATATATATATATATGTAATGTAAACCCACAAGGAAAAAGAAAGAATGATTCCAAGGCCTTTCGTGTATTTAGCAGTACACCTCGTTCCTTTTCCCTGACGAGGTGTACTGCTGAATACACGAAAGGACTTGTTAATTTTTTCTGTTTCCTTGTGTATTGTATCATTCATTCATTTCACGTGTTTAAGTGTGAAATTCATGCCACATATATATATATATATATATATTAATATATATATATATATATATTAGTGATGTAGCGGTTGTCCGCAACAGCAACTGCACATATTCTCAGCTCCGCAACCGCATTTATCAGTGCGGTTATTGCAGTTGTTTGATGATATCTTCTTACTAGGGCAACCAAATGCTATAAATGCTATAAACGTCGTCAAATGCTGTTCCTGTCATGCCTCATGCCTTTACTCAAGGGTGCAAAAAATAAAAGTTTGCTACGCCCTAATTGCGACATGTCTAGAATTGCTACTTGGACTGGATGGATAGCTATATTTATCACGCTGGGTGGCTATAAAGCATTATTTAATTATACTTAATAAAGCAATGATGATGTATAATTACTGTTGATAAAAAAGATAAAAAACACTCAAATTTTTTTATTAGAAAATAGGCAACCTTCACTACCAAGTTACAAACTAAACTAAAGCATCAGCTTCAGTATCTGTTCAGACATGAGTGAGGGTGGTTGTGTTGCGCTGGCTCTCCGTCGCTACCTTTGTAACGTTACGTGCTTCAACCCATTAGTAAGTGTTTAGACTGTGGTGCAACCATCATGGAGCGATCTACGAGTGCAGTGTGGAAGTGCTTCTCGAGAGTGTCAAACGATGTAGAGAAATGTGTCATATGTAATAAGAACTATTCACGAAAGGAAGGAGTACCACTAACTTAAAAACCACCTGCATTCATGCACAAGAAGGAATATAATGAAGTGATATCTAGTGAAAACGAAGCTAATGAACAGTCAAACAAGAAAAAGGAACAAAAAGTGTCTCTTACACCCCTACAGGAAATAAAGTGTGCAGTGAAAGAAAAGAATCAGACGATTGAAAGTTGCTTCGAAAAAGTCAAAATTTGGGATGCGAATCATTCCAAATCAAAATCATTGGACTATCGCATAGTCGAAATGATGATAATGGATGACTTGCCATTCAACCACGTTGAGGACTTAGGTTTCATGAGACTTATGGCTGAAACAGCTCCACAGTATAAAGTGAAACAGCGTCAGTTTCTCCACTGATCTTGTGTGCAACGATATCTATTTCTTTGTTTCAAAGAAAGTGTTCAAAATTCTTGAGCCTCTAAAAGATTTGAAAGTATCATTAACAACGGAGGCATGGTCAGACACGTCTGCTGGAGTGTCTTTACTCTCTTTGACATGCCATGCAGTGAATCAAGACTTCAAGAGGACCAATTTGGTGCTCAGCGTAATGCCACTTGAAGATCGCCACACTGGAGAATACTTGTCATAAATATTTGAGAGATGTTTCAGAAGTGGGATATTGCCCATTCATCCATCCATTGTATAATGCGCAACTCAGGAGCAAACATGATAAAAGCTTTGTTTCTCACTGGCGTCCATAATATCGATTGCACTGTTCATAAACTGCAACTTGTAATAAAAAATGGATTATTCTCACAAAATCTCTGTGACTTGTTAGCTAAACTTCGATCCATTGCTACTAATTTCAACCATTCTACGATGGCGCAGGATGATTAAAAAAAATTCAGAAACGCTTAGATCAACCTGAACTTACAGTCATTCATGATCTCGCCACACGGTGGAACAGCACTTATCACATGATGCAGAGAACACTGAAGTTGAAGGAATTACTGATCTATATAGCGCTGCTAACTCCAAAATGCAACACTCACTAACGTCGCCTTCACTCTCTTGTCAACTGTGTGGCTGTGCTGAACCATTCGATGATATCGCAAAAAGATTGAGTAGTTCCACCTCTTCCATATCTGAGGTTATTCCCCTCGTCGTTTCTTGAAAAATGTGCTGCAACCTCGAAGTGGTGATTCTGAAGCTGATCGTGGAATCAAAACATGAAGAGATAATGCGCACAGAGCTAGAAGGAGATTTAATGGCCTAGAAGCAACGACATGTATTCTTTGGCTACCAATTTGGATCCAAGGTACAAAGCAATACTTTTTTCAGCTTCACATGTCACAAGATGTTCAGGAAAATTGAGATATCTTTGTGATGAAATGGACAAGACTCAAACATCATCGGACTCGGAGACAGCCAGTGAACCACCGGCAAAGAAACCACTGATTGATTTAGTCCAGGCATCAGCTTCTACGAGTAAATCAATAACAATAATTGGCTCATTGAGTGCTCTATTGGCTTCCAGTAGGGATGACGAAACCGAAACTGAGTCAAGCAGAGACTCGCAAAAAATGATCGAGGAATCACAAAGAGAAAGTATTGGACAAGAAGATGATGCTTTGATCAAAACAAATACAAAAATTTGAGCAAACTAACTCTGACATACTTTGGATGTTGTCCTTCAAGTGTTCTTAGTGAACAACTATTTGGTGGAGCAGGGATCATCTACGATGAAAAAAGGAATAGGCTGAAGGGGGACAAAGCTGAAAAACTTTATTTTTGAAATACAGTCTCCCAGCAATTCAATTTAAATATAAGATTAAATAGTGTGTGTGTGTGTATATTATAATTATATACACCACTTTCGAATGGACGGTGATTGGGGAAAGTGGTTGGTGGATGCAAACGCGTTGGGTCCTCGTCCTGCATCCTGGAAACACACTTTTTACAGTTTAGATTATAATCATTATATTGTAGACTGTGAAGAGTGTGACTAAAACGCGATATTTTATTGTGTTGTTTAGTCTTAGGCAGTGGCGGCTCGTCGGTAGGCACTGCGGAACTGCAGTACCCTAAATTTTTTATTTACAATTGAAATATCAAGAACAATATAAGGATGAGCTCACTGATAACTTTTTCAATAACTTTTGAAACTTTTATTCATTGCTCAGTGCTCATCCTTTTATTTCAGTAATTATTTCAATCCATTCTTAGAGACAGCACCCCTAGAATTTTTAGTCACGAGCCTCCACTGGTCTTAGGTAATATTATGATATTATAGGGTACATAAGCGCAACCGCAACCGTGCGGAGCTCTATTTGTAAGCTCCGCAACCGCAACCACAACCGCAATCTATGAAAAATGACAACCGCTACATCACTTATATACATGTGTGTGTGTATATGTAAAAATGAACAATGAATAATCCATATTCATTTTTACATAAGAAACCAAAATTGCCTAAGCGAGTTTTGGATAAAAATTTTATTTGTAGCTTCCTATTTTTGTTTGTGTCACAACCCTATGATCTACCATTTCTGTGGTTTAGTCGTATCTTTTTCCATTTTTCATTGTTATAGAATTTATTATAATTAATTATGATTGTCTTCCATCTCACCCTCGACCCTAGATTATGCATACACATTGCATGTAACAGGATTGGAACCCGCAGTTGTACTTCTTAGTCATTGATACCCACTCTTTGTCTCTAATTCGTTCATGTAAATCTTCCTAATAATGATTTGTACTATACGTACAAATTCAATAACTATGACGTCACATTTTCCCGTCATTAATTTCCCTTCATTATATCTCTAGTATGCAATGTATGAAAATTCTTTAGCATCATAATAAAAACTGTACACTCTATAGAAGTCATTATTTATGTTATGTAGTATAAATATAACTATTATTCGACCATATCCCCGCCCCCATACGTCCATATTTTATCTTGATCATTATCCTATATAAATTTTATTAAATATTCATTTTTACTCGTGTCAATCTATGAAACGCAAAACTTTTGCATTCGTTCGAAAACGCTCAAATACGTTCTCGTATTGTTTTTTTTATTATTTTTTTTCAAGTGCGTTCACCCCTCGCAAGATATTCATAAACGCTTATGCAAGTGTACGCAATTCGCAAATCAGCATGTGCCCATGTACTTTGTATTATATTTCTAACATCTTAATTGTCTATTAATATGAAACACTGAAAAAAACAAAACAAAGTTATAGTAACTGTTTAATTGTAATTAACTGTAATACTTTAATTTAATATAACGTAATGTACTTTAATGAAACTGTAATTAATAATAACTTGTAATGTACTTCATTGAAACTGTAATTAAATGTAATGATTTAATATATACGGTAATGTAGAATTACATTACCGTATATATTAAATCATTACATTTAATTACAGTTTCAATGAAGTACATTACAAGTTATTATTAATTACAGTTTCATTAAAGTACATTACGTTATATTAAATTAAAGTATTACAGTTAATTACAATTAAACAGTTACTATAACTTTGTTTTGTTTTTTTACAGTGTTTCATATTAATAGACAATTAAGATGTTAGAAATATAATACAAAGTACATGGGCACATGCTGATTTGCGAATTGCGTACACTTGCATAAGCGTTTATGAATATCTTGCGAGGGGTGAACGCACTTGAAAAAAAATAATAAAAAAAAACAATACGAGAACGTATTTGAGCGTTTTCGAACGAATGCAAAAGTTTTGCGTTTCATAGATTGACACGAGTAAAAATGAATATTTAATAAAATTTATATAGGATAATGATCAAGATAAAATATGGACGTATGGGGGCGGGGATATGGTCGAATAATAGTTATATTTATACTACATAACATAAATAATGACTTCTATAGAGTGTACAGTTTTTATTATGATGCTAAAGAATTTTCATACATTGCATACTAGAGATATAATGAAGGGAAATTAATGACGGGAAAATGTGACGTCATAGTTATTGAATTTGTACGTATAGTACAAATCATTATTAGGAAGATTTACATGAACGAATTAGAGACAAAGAGTGGGTATCAATGACTAAGAAGTACAACTGCGGGTTCCAATCCTGTTACATGCAATGTGTATGCATAATCTAGGGTCGAGGGTGAGATGGAAGACAATCATAATTAATTATAATAAATTCTATAACAATGAAAAATGGAAAATAGATACGACTAAACCACAGAAATGGTAGATCATAGGGTTGTGACACAAACAAAAATAGGAAGCTACAAATAAAATTTTTATCCAAAACTCGCTTAGGCAATTTTGGTTTCTTATGTAAAATGAATATGGATTATTCATTGTTCATTTTTACATATACACACACACATGTATATAAGTGATGTAGCGGTTGTCATTTTTCATAGACTGCGGTTGTGGTTGCGGTTGCGGAGCTTACAAATAGAGCTCCGCACGGTTGCGGTTGCGCTTATGTACCCTATAATATCATAATATTACCTAAGACCAGTGGAGGCTCGTGACTAAAAATTCTAGGGGTGCTGTCTCTAAGAATGGGTTGAAATAATTACTGAAATAAAAGGATGAGCACTGAGCAATGAATAAAAGTTTCAAAAGTTATTGAAAAAGTTATTCAGTGAGCTCATCCTTATATTGTTCTTGATTATTTCAATTGTAAATAAAAATTTAGGGGTACTGCAGTTCCGCAGTGCCTACCGACGAGCCGCCACTGCCTAAGACTAAACAACACAATAAAATATCGCGTTTTAGTCACACTCTTCACAGTCTACAATATAATGATTATAATCTAAACTGTAAAAAGTGTGTTTCCAGGATGCAGGACGAGGACCCAACGCGTTTTGCATCCCACCAACCACTTTCCCCAATCACCGTCCATTCGAAAGTGGTGTATATAATTATAATATACACACACACACACTATTTAATCCTTATATTTAAATTGAATTGCTGGGAGACTGTATTTCAAAAATAAAAGTTTTTCAGCTTTGTCCCCCTTCAGCCTATTCCTTTTTTCATCGTAGATGATCCCTGCTCCACCAAATAGTTGTTCACTAAGAACACTTGAAGGACAACATCCAAAGTATGTCAGAGTTAGTTTGCTCAAATTTTTGTATTTGTTTTGATCAAAGCATCATCTTCTTGTCCAATACTTTTCTCTTTGTGCTATTCCTCGATCATTTTTTGCGAGTCTCTGCTTGACTCAGTTTCGGTTTCGTCATCCCTACTGGAAGCCAATAGAGCACTCAATGAGCCAATTATTGTTATTGATTTACTCGTAGAAGCTGATGCCTGGACTAAATCAATCAGTGGTTTCTTTGCCGGTGGTTCACTGGCTGTCTCCGAGTCCGATGATGTTTGAGTCTTGTCCATTTCATCACAAAGATATCTCAATTTTTCCTGAACATCTTTTGTGACATGTGAAGCTGAAAAAAGTATTGCTTTGTACCTTGGATCCAAATTGGTAGCCAAAGAATACATGTCGTTTGCTTCTAGGCCATTAAATCTCCTTTCTAGCTCTGTGCGCATTATCTCCTTCATTGTTTTGATTCCACGATCAGCTTCAGAATCACCACTTGGTAATTGTAATCGTAATTGTAATGAACCAAAATTAATACGTACTCAGTCATGTACTCAATTTGTACTTATGTACTTATGTACTACTGTGAAATTATATCGCCTTCATAAATGTAGACTCGGCGAAAAATACAAATTAGTTTTTGTTATTTTTATTTTTTTAATTATTTTTATTTGGAATTTTTCAAACATCTGATCATGTGTTTAAAAGAGGGGAACTTAACCTTCAACTGTCTTCCCCCAACATTTAGGTTTATATTATACATGTATTTGTAAAATGAACGGCACTTCATTAGAGCACTTCATTATAGCACTTCATTACGACTCCTTGTTAGCAGCCTTGCTGCGAGGAGGGGGCAGAGGCCCCTTGCCTCCTTAACTTTTTTTAGATTCCGGCCTGAGCCATGGTCGAAAGAGGTCGAACCTCTACCCCTGTAAATTCAGAGCAGTACCTGTACATTTTGAGAAGTAAACTACAGTAAAAGAAGTTTTTATCTTTTTCCTTCGAGCCTTGTTCTCTTCAGGAATTTAGTCAGTAAAGTCGATAAGTTATAAAAGAAGAGTCGATAATTTTAGTACCAAGAGAAAGTATCAGAGTATTATAGCAAGAGAAGAATTAATAATCGTCGACCCATAAAGCGAGAGAAAGAGACAACCCAAGCACCATAGAAGATATTGGCATAACAGTCTGGCGAGTCTGTAGCCAAGAGTTTAACAAGAGGCGACCGAAAAGAATTAGAATGTTATAGAAGAAATATCCGTTGCTGCCTCCTAACCAGAACCCCCCGTCGATTCCGAACCACCCAGGGCCATAGACGGAGGGTTAACATATATATATATATATATATATATATATATATATATATATATATATACTTGTAAAATCCTCTATACTATAGCAAATCTGAATCAAAAGAAACGTTTGTAGATTCTCTATCTGACATCGAGAAATGTTTTAATCTGATTCAGGAATAAATAGGGAACGTAAATAACTGTTAAATGTTAATTAAGGAATAAAATGTTAAAAATTTAGTGTGAATAAACCACATTTTTTTATTCTTTTCTTCTGCAATCGTCATAATGAAATTTGAATTGATTTGTGTATCTCCAAATTTCTAGATTCAGAAGTGATAAATGTTCTTCATTTTCCCTTTCAACAATGAATTTTATAGACGGAGCCAAATTATTGAGCTTATCAAGCCAAATTATGAGGCCAGAGACAAAAGACATCAACCAAACAATACCAAACAATATTGAAGTTTACAACAGAGAGCAAAATTCTACTTTCAAAATAATTTCCTATATAAATTAGGCAACACAGGTGAGAGGGGATTCCCCATTGCCAATTTAATTGACATAGCTCAAAATCTATCTCCAAACTGAAATTTGCACCCTTTGACCCAAATCTTAATTAATTCAATAAGGATGTTTCAACACGGAAAGAATACTTGAAAATCATATCTTTTGAAAAGTTAAGCACGTCACCAACAGGGACTTTTGTGAATAAAAAACGTACATCAAAACTAACCCGTTTGCAATTGAGATCATTATTAGGAAATTTCATTTTGTTAATAAGATCCAAGTTATTTATTATTATAAAAGTGGACCATACGTTGTTAAAATACCTTTCGCCCCTAATCAGTACTTGTTCGTGTTTGTTAATCTCTGCTAACTATTTTGTTTACGATGTACAGATATGTATATTCTGCACCTTGCTTTCTCCCTTCAGTCCCTGATGAGCTGTATTATTAAATACGCGAAAGGCCTTGGGAATCGCTTTTCATTTTTCCTTGTGGGTGTGCATTATATGCATAACCTTGGTTAACCTTGGTTTTGCTTCTGACTGAATTGTTCATTCTGACGAAGGTCAAGCTTATCACTCCACCTCAGACCTACAGTTTAACGTGAAATTACAGTCCTCACTCAGACTCGATCTCACAACCTCCCGATCAGCAGCCCAGCGTTTTATCCACTAGGCTACCCACACATATATATAAGGTGTATAATATATATATACCTTTCAACCTTTCAAATATTCCGCGCGATGATTCCTCATTTCACCAAGGTCAAGCTTGTCGCACCTCCTCTCGAGTTGGCGTGGTGATGTAGTGAGTTGGTTTCCTGTACTCTCCACCTCACATAGTCAGGTACGCCCGGCTCATCGGGGATTGTTCTGGGATGTCTAATCTTCTTTCGAAGATGTCCACTGCAACACCACCCGTGTTCCTTAGGTCTTTGGGCAGCTATTAAACAGTTTTGGTCCTCTCACAACAAAATTATTTTCTTTCAGGGTTAAGGATGTTCCCTGTCTAGCCTTTAATTTGGGAACACGACACAGTCTTCCTTTTCTACTTTCCACTGTTGTTTGGGGAGTTACATGGTTCAGAGTAAGATTAGGGACTAGTTTCTCCATTATACAATGGTGTATCTCTCTCTCCTCCTTTCCACTGAATATAGGTTTAATTCGCGTAACCTTTCCCACTAATTTAGTTCTTTGCACCCATTGATCTTGGCTGTGAAGCTTCTCTGAATCCCTTCTGGTTGTCTAATGTCTTCTTTTTTATATGGGCATGTTAGGACCTAGCAGTATTCCAATTTGGGTATGATCAGTGTTTTCAGTAGAGAAATCATTATTTTCCTATCCCTTCGCTTAAAGGTTCTCAGTATCTGCCCAGTTACTCTCTTTGCTCTGTTTCCTGCTATTTATATATATATATACAGGGTGGGCCAAAAGTCTGGATCCATAGGAAAATATTTATTTTAATACATAAATTACAACAAATGGTAAATACTTAAAATGAATATCAACTTTAACTCGTAAATGCGTATCCGTGATACTGTACAGTAGTTCGTACTCCAGTATAAACAACAAATTATAACAAATGCTCAAATTGGCGGCCTTTGTAGGGTGCACTTTGTAGGGATGGAATTTATGATTTTTAATAATTCTTCGAATTGAAGTTCTCGAGATGCGTGTTTCATTTGATAATCTTCTTGTTGACTTTACTGGACTATTCGTTAAATTTTCACATACCATTGCAGAGGTATTTTCATCAGTTGCAGTTTTTGGACGACCAGAACGCCGTCGATCATGTACACTTCCTGTTTCTTTGAAACGTTTAAACAACTTGCCAACAGTCGCATGTGTTACTGGATGCTTATCAGGATGATTTCTATTGAATTCGGTTCCAACTTCTCTGTGTGTAGCGCCCTGTTGCGTACATGAGCACAAGTTCTACCCGGTCTTCTGTTGTTAGATTCGAAGCCATTTCTGGGCTGAAATAAAAAAAGTATTTGAGTATTTATACTGGAGTACGAACTACTGTACAGTATCACGGATACGCATTTACGAGTTAAAGTTGATATTCATTTTAAGTATTTACCATTTGTTGTAATTTATGTATTAAAATAAATATTTTCCTATGGATCCAGACTTTTGGCCCACCCTGTGTATATATATAATTTTTAAATGGTAAATAGTAAACAGTATTACACTTTTGTGTCGAAAGAAAACAGGTCAATAAAACTAAGCTGGGAGAATATCGTAAATCAAAAAACAGATCCTGATCAAGTGTTTATTTGTCGCTCTCGTCTCGCGTGTAGGCAACGTAATTCATAAAGCAGTTATTTAGTATTCAAACAGAATTTCGGAACGGAACGAAGTAAAATAGCATGCATATATATATATATATATATATATATATATATATATATATTCTGTATCGATTCATCATATATATATATATATATGAACAGAAGGACCAACACAACGGCAAACATTTTCATTTATTTTTTGTACTTCAGACGTTTCGACAAATCTTTTGTCATCATCAGTGAATTAAGTCTTAAAACCTTAAAATAAAGTAAAAAGTGAAAAGTGAAAATTACATCAATACAATATTAAAACCATTAAAATTAAAACCTTAAAGAAAAATGAAAATTGCATCAATACAAAATTAAAATCATTTAAATTTCATCACTATAAAAACTAAAATTAAATTAAATTACCTCAATAGGTAAATACACAATGTTTACATCCACCTCCATACTTGGCAAAGCCTAAGAGAACACTGGATGGTCAGAGGATTAGAAAGGATATGTCTATGAGAATCGGTTGGTTAGTTAAAAGAGCTGTAATTTGTAGGATGA
The DNA here is from genome assembly GCA_023014485.1 of Bathynomus jamesi. Lineage (NCBI taxonomy): Eukaryota > Metazoa > Arthropoda > Malacostraca > Isopoda > Cirolanidae > Bathynomus > Bathynomus jamesi. The sequence goes on from JAJOZX010009312.1 coordinate 147,078, forward strand.
GCTATTATTGTTAATGGAGGGTTTGTTTCTATAGATGTACAAAGATTCTAAAATTCGGAGTTCTGTGAGGTTATTGGATCTAGTTAAAATTTCAAACTGAGTTTTGTGAAGGGGATGGTTGTTTTCATTACTATGGTTTCTAATTGCGGATTGTGGAGGGCTACTGAGGGGACGGTTGGTACGGACTGTGATAAAATTGTCAATAGACATAAAAGGATACATGCTGCCAAATTGGAAAAATTGGGAATCACTCAGTCGTTTTTTAATAATCCAGATAATTTTATTTTTAATTTCTCTAATAGAGTTTTAAGTATTAGAGAGAAAAAAATATTGTCGTTAGGCTTAAATTTTGATCTAACTCATTATAAACTAAATTTTTATAAATTTTTCTCTGGTTTTGAAAATCTTCTCATGAATATTAAGAACTGTGAGATCCGACCAAATTTCTCGTTTCATAACTTGGTAAAACAAGTGGAGAGCATCTCTTTTAAGAATTTTTATAATTTTAAACCCCATAATGGTGTTTTCTCCCCTTTTTAATAAGCAAGATTTTAAAATTCTTAATTGAAAAAGGATAACTCTGTCATCATTACAAAACCGGATAAGGGTAAAGGAGTAGTGCTGATTGATTCAACAGTTTACATAAATAGAATGGAGACAATTTTGTCGGATACGTCTAAATTTAAAAGGGTAAAAGAGAATGTTCTGTCTAAATTACTAAAACTCGAAGATAAACTTAATAGGTGTTTGCGTAAATTAAAAAATAGTAATATTATTGCTGACAATACATACAATTTTTTATTTGCTTCTGGTTCTAATCCCGGAATTCTATATGGTTTACCTAAAGTCCATAAGCCAAACTTCCCACTAAGACCTATTCTTTCGGCCTGTGGTACATTCAATTATAATTTAGCCAAATTCTTCGTTCCCTTGCTTTCAAAACTCACCTTTAATGATTATTCTATTAACAACTCGTTTGATTTTGCTAAAGAGATAAAAGAGATCAATCATGCCGATTCTCTTACTATGGCCAGTTTTGATGTCTCGTCATTGTTTACTAATGTCCCGTTAAAAGAAACATTAAATATCATACAAAATAAGTTATTCACTGCTGATAATACTCTTATTAATGGCCTCACTCAGACTCAATTTAAAAACCTTCTCGAAATAGTGTGTTTTGATAATTTTCTTATTTAATAGCAACCTTTACAGCCAAATTGATGGGGTAGCTATGGGTTCCCCGTTAAGCCCAACACTAGCAAATGCATTTCTTTGCCATTACGAAGAAATTTGGTTGAAAAGTTGCCCTAGTAGTTTTAAACCCATATATTACAGAAGATACGTGGATGACACTTTCTTAATATTTAATCATCCTTCACACGTAAAACTTTTTCTTGATTATCTTAATAAACAACATAGTAATATTAAGTACACATGTGAAAACGAAACAAATAATAGTTTACCTTTCCTGGATGTTTAGTTAAACGGGCTCATAATAAGTTCCAAACTTCACTATTTCGAAAACAAACTTTTACTGGCTTGGGAACCAATTATTTAAGTTGTATGTTTTATAAATATAAGATTAGTGCTATAGTAACATTATTAACAAGAAGTTACCGAATTTGTTCAGATTACTTTTCGTTAAACGAAGAATTTAAATTTTTAAAACAGTACTTTATTAACAATTACTACCCTTCTAATCTATTCGATAACCAATTAAAGAAATTTTTAAATAACACTTTTAATACTAAACTCCCCATAACTACAGTACAAAAGAAACCAGATATATTAAATTACCTTTTTATGGTTATTTATCATTGCGTATTCGAGGTGAATTGTCCAAACTGCTCAAGTCTAGTTATCCCAAATAAATTTTAGATTCGCCTTCGTCAACCCACTTAAATTATCAAATTTTTTAAAGTTCAAAGATGAATTCCCCAAAACTGTATGCCCCAATGTTGTTTACAAATACACGTGCGACAGCTGTAAGGCTGCGTATATTGGCAGCACTCAACTCCAACTGGAGGTCCGCCTTTCTCAACATTTGGGCTTGTCAGTCCGTACCAACCGTCCCCTCAGTAGCCCTCCACAATCCGCAATTAGAAACCATAGTAATGAAAACAACCATCCCCTTCACAAAACTCAGTTTGAAATTTTAACTAGATCCAATAACCTCACAGAACTCCGAATTTTAGAATCTTTGTACATCTATAGAAACAAACCCTCCATTAACAATAATAGCTCATCCTACAAATTACAGCTCTTTTAACTAACCAACCGATTCTCATAGACATATCCTTTCTAATCCTCTGACCATCCAGTGTTCTCTTAGGCTTTGCCAAGTATGGAGGTGGATGTAAACATTGTGTATTTACTATTGAGGTAACTTAATTTAATTTTAGTTTTTATAGTGATGAAATTTAAATGATTTTAATTTTGTATTGATGCAATTTTCATTTTTCTTTAAGGTTTTAATTTTAATGGTTTTAATATTGTATTGATGTAATTTTCACTTTTCACTTTTTACTTTTGTTTTAAGGTTTTAAGACTTAATTCACTGATGATGACAAAAGATTTGTCGAAACGTCTGAAGTACAAAAATAAATGAAAATGTTTGCCGTTGTGCTGGTCCTTCTGTTCATCTGTAAGCTCCGTTTCCCTAAGGAGAAGTCAATAGCTTTGATATATATATATATATATATATATATATATATATATATATATATATATATATATATATTATATATATATATATATATATATATATATATATATATATACAGGGGTGTACAATAAGTCAGGATCTATTTTTGTGAAGCCTTGGAAATTATATGGAATTCAATCATAAAATGATAAAGTGATAACATTTATTAAATAATTAAGAGTAGGATTCGACGTGACGCCCATCAGTATCCCTGCACAGCTCAAATCGTTCCGCAGCATTTCTGAACACATTCTGGAGCATTTGCGGGGTTATGTTATCTGCAGCAGTTCGTATATGTGTACGTAAGTTTTTCAAGACTCGTAATCTTCGTCTGATAGACGTGCGATTTGATGAAGCCCACATGCAAGAAATCTAAAGGGGTTAAATCTGGTGATCTCGCTGGCCAAGGTCTGTTGCTTCCACGTCCGATCCAGCGATTTGGAAAACGTCCATTTAGATAATCCTGAACAATTTTGGCATAGTAACAAGGAGCACCATCATGTTGATAGACGACGGTACTAACAATCCTATCCCCGTCGTCTATCAACATGATGGTGCTCCTTGTCACTATGCCAAAATTGTTCAGGATTATCTAAATGGACGTTTTCCAAATCGCTGGATCGGACGCGGAAGCAACAAAAGACCTTGGCCAGCGAGATCACCAGATTTAACCCCTTTAGATTTCTTTGCAGGGGGCTTTATCAAATCGCACGTCTATCAGACGAAGATTACGAGTCTTGAAAACTTACGTACACGTATACGAAACTGCTGCAGATAACATACCCCGCAAATGCTCCAGAATGTGTTTAGAAATGCTGCGGAACGATTTGAGCTGTGCAGGGATACTGATGGGCGTCACGTCGAATCCTACTCTTAATTATTTAATAAATGTTACCACTTTATCATTTTATGATTGAATTCCATTTAATTTCCAAGTGATTCACAAAAATAGATCCTGACTTTATGTACACCCTGTATATATTAGGGTGTGTCTAAGGCATAGAGTGAGAAATTCAAAAGCAATATTTTACATCGGCCAGGTCGAATTATCATGCCACCTCATGTAAAAACTCTATAAATGAAGTTTTATCACTATAGCAAAATATTTAGGACTTGCCCAATGCAATCAAAGTTGAGAAGGAAATGTTTGTGTCGATGATTAGTTTATGCGCGAGTGTGTGCCTAGCAAAGCTGGGCACTTGCGGTTTTTTTTTGCGGTACTGCGGTACTGCGGTACTACCGCACTACCAAACCGGTACCGCATAACGCAGTACCGCAAAGGATCGCTGAAAGTACAGCCTGTACTTTCAGCGATCCTTTGCGGTACTGCGTTATGCGTACCGTTTGGTAGTGCGGTAGTACCGCCAGTACCGCAGTAGTACCGCAAAAAAAACCGCAAGTGCCAGCTTTGGACTGCCTAGTGTACTGGTTTTATTTCAAGCTATGTTTGGATTTTGTGACATCGCAACCGTTTTAAAATATGTTTTTAGTTTAACCTTTCAGCATTTAAATTTTTTTGTGTTTCACTTTTAAGTTTCTTGTGGTTGTGAGAGTATTTTAATTTATTGCTTAAGCCTTATGTTTAACACTTCGGGTTTGTATGTAATCATTTTAACTAAATTTATTCTTAGACTACGGTTACAGGTGCACATCGCCATAAGAAATTATCAGGGCAATTTATATCGACTTGTTATGGTGTTTATTTTTTTGCCTGGAATAATTACCATATAACGAACGAATAAGAACATTTGCTGCTAATTCATAATATATCAGTCCAATAAAGTGAATGTTTTTATTCGGTCACTATTTCAGATATTTAATTATTTTTTCCTACTTACAGGTAAAATGGCGGAGGCAACAAGAAAGAAGACAAGATTTGGTTGATTGGTGGTACAGAAGACCACTTTCATCCTTCTAAGCTACCTTCACGTGGTGAGGCTTTAAAAGTGTTTTCGATTTTCATACACGTAAGAAATTGAAGTTGGATGAGAGCATAAAGGAAACTGTTGCAATGATTCTTCCAATTTGGGAACAAGCACGGATACCAACAAGGGCGAAGAATCATGTCTGGGATCAGCTACGACGTCTTCACAAGGAATGGCAAAACCTCAAGAAGCGTATATCAAGAATGTCAACAACTGAAGAGAGAAATCGTGAAACTTTCAAAAATTTGTTGGATGATCTCTTTGATATTGCACATCAAGATGCCATGACTATGATAAAGATAGAAGAGGATCGACAGTTTCTGAAAGCTCGACGTGAAAAAGGACGACGTGGTTTTATGTCAGGCATTGATGTTAACCTCGCAAAGCAAAAGGCCAAGGCCTTACAAAGATCAATAGCTGTTGCAGATCGTGAGGAACGGGTTCGTGCAGAAACAGACAGAGTGAATGAGGTTGCAGTTCTTGAATCGTCAAGTGAAGAATCTTCACCTTCAGACACTACCGAAAGTGAATGTGAGCTATCAACATCTTCAGGTCCGCCGCAGCGACGGAAGGGAGCCATCTCTGTAGTTACGCAGGATGTAGCAGCAGCTTTAGATCGCACAAAAACAAGCAGCAGGAATGCCTCATACATTTTCTCTGCTTTGGCTGCATTTACATCCAATCAGTTTAAAGCACCAGTTGGTGAACTTATGATTAGTCCACCTGCAATACACCGAGCGAGGAGAGATAGACGTGCAGCCTTAGCATCTGAGATCAGAGAATCTTTCAACCCGCAAGTGCCACTAACTTTGCACTGGGATGGGAAGATAATGACCGACTATACAGGAAATGAGCGAGAATCTGTGGATCGTCTTCCGATAATGGTTTCTGGGAAGGATATAACCAAGCTACTCACTATACCCAAACTCCCATCAGGCACAGCTGCAGTTATGGCAGAAGCTTGCATGGCTGAGATCAGGAGCTGGGGTCTTGAACAGAGAATTGTAGCTATGTGCTTCGACACAACGGCATCTAACACAGGTTTGAAAGGTGGTGTTTGTATGAAACTTGAAAGTGAGTTAGAGAAGGATTTTCTAAACCTTGCCTGTCGACATCATGTGTCTGAAGTTGTTTTAGCAAAGGTGTTTTCGCTACATGATGCTGCTAAGTCTCCAAATATTGATATCTTTTCTCATTTTCGCAACTTTTGGCCAAAGATTGACCAAACAAAATATCGCACGGCTCTGGAGGATACCGAAGTAGCAGAGCGCATTGAAGGAGTTAGAGGAACTGTTATAAATTTTGCCATACAGCAACTGAGCACTAAACATCCCAGAGACGACTACGAAGAACTTTTGGAGCTGACAGTCATCTTTCTAGGAGGAGAACCACCGAAAGGAATAAAGTTCAGATACCCAGGAACATTTCACCGAGCGCGTTGGATGGTACGTGCAATATATGCTATCAAGATGTGTCTTTTTAAAGACCAGTTTCCCATTCAACAGCGTCAAAGTATAATGAGGGCATCTCGACAATCATACTCTCAAACGGTATGGAAGCACTTAAATCGAGTGGCACTATTCACAACTACGGTGTACATCAAGCACTGGTTTTCCTGTCCATCACCAAATGAAGCCCAACGGAACGATCTTCATTTCTTGAAGGCGCTACCCAGATAAGGAAGTCTCGGAGGTCGCCTTCACGGCATTTTCTCGACATCTTTGGTATCTGTCTGAAACATTGGTGGGTCTCAGTCTTTTCGATGATTCAGTCACCGTCGATGAAAAACGACTCATGGTCCAGAATATGCGCAAGATTCAAGGATCTCATGAACCTCCAAAAAGACACCCTCCTGTACATGATCCCTCTTCAAAATCACTACACGACTTTCATACCACTTCCACCAAGAACCTTTTCCAGATCCTTGAATTGGATGGAGCATTTTTAGACCTTGACCCGCAACAATGGGAGGCAGAGAAGTCATATAATGAGGCAAAAGATGTCGTTTCAGCCCTACGAGTGAGTAATGACTTGGCAGAAAGGGGAGTTGCCCTCATGCAGTCTTTCAATGAATCACTGGTCAGAGATGAACAGCAGAAACAATTCGTCCTGCAAATGGTTGAGTACCACCGGAACAAATTTCCGAAAGCTCAAAAGCAGTAAATAGAACAATTATAAGTGTTTCTCTTTGTTTTAATATCATATTTGGTTGTTAAGACATTCATTTTGTAACATTCATTTGGAAAATTGTAATATTGCTAATTTTGTCTAATTGTATAATTTTCCTAAGCCTTGGGCAAGTCCTAAATTTACTCCAATTTTTCTAAAAATTGGCAAATATCATTTTTTTCTTTAGTTGAACCCAATAAGAACCTGGCCAATATAAATTTCAAAACTTCATAAAATAGACACACCCTAAATTATATATATATATATATATATATATATATATATATATAATATTCAAGAGAAATCCAATGACAAGGAGGAATGTAAATGCCATGAAAAGTCTTCTTTAATGCAACGTTTCGAGCAATATGCTCATCTTCAGGCTAAATAATAATATGAAATTAAAATCAATAAACAATTAAAACAAGACAAAACAGTTTCTATAAAACCAATTCTTAAAAACAAAATTTAAAAGACTAAAAGAAGGTTAAATTCAAAGTTATTAAAATTTACATATAAAATTACAAGAAGTTTAAAAAGCTATTTTTAAATTACATATAGTAAATTTGAAATTAATACAATGGAATAACACTACTAACCCTTCATTGCTGGTTCCGAGGCACAAGTAATTTTAAAACAAAACACATGGAACATACTATGGGTTGGGTGGTTGGAGAGTTATAAATTGGGAAGGGGAATTATAAAAAATTTAAAGGGACAGCTGAGGAATCAACATTTAGAGAAGGGGTCAATGTTTTTATATAAAGAGATTCCAAAATTCTAAGTGAGTTGGAACAAGAGTTATACCCGAGAATTTTAAAATTATCTAAAGTGACATCAGTTTTACATTTAATACTATGTTCCCGGATACTAGAGGCTTCTTTTTTATTTAAAATTTTACCTGTTCGGCAACTTATTCCCATATGCGAATAAAATCTAGCCCTGAGAGAGCGCACGGTGCTGCCAATATAAGTACCAAGGAGACACCTTGGGCAAGTAAATAAATATACAACACCGCTACGCAACGAATCAGGAGTTCGATCCTTCGCTGAGAAAAAGCTACCTAAAGACGTTTTATTAATAAATATAATGTGAAAATCAGTATGATAAACAAATTTTTTTAACAACTTCGTAAATTTAAGTTTAAATTCTTTATTCATGGGACCCATTTCAGGTACCAAGAAATATTTTACATCTTTAGGCACTGAAAAAAGTTTTTTGTCAGTTTTGATGTAAAGTCGCTTTTCACGAACGTACCTGTATCAGAAACTATTGCTATTATTTTAGATAGGGTTTTTAGCTCTGTTGATAGTTTTCATGGTTTTTCATGGTCTTATTTTAAGGAACTTTTAGAACTGGTTTTTAAGCAATGTTATTTTACTTTCAATAATAAGGTTTACCAACAAATTGATGGTGTTGGGATGGGATCA